>NEWO01000060.1:1219938-1254246 GCA_003013225.1 Phalaenopsis aphrodite
ACATCCAGCGGCATCTTCACGAAAATATACAAATCGGAGAGCGGCAGAGGATCAAGGAGATAAAAAATGAGGTTACCAGTGAGAATGAGAAACAAGAATAGAAGACGGAGGAGTTCTGCGAACGGAAGACGGAGGAGTTCTGCGAACGGAAGACGGATGAGCGATCAGAATAAGGAGCGAACAACTAACATAAGACGGAGGAGACAGAGGATTGTTGAGGAGTGCTACGCACGGGATCGAGCCATTGCGAAATTAGGGCAGAGGAGACGGGCGCACGAGATCGAGACGAGCGAAATTAGGGCAGAGGAGACGGGAGGGGCATCAGGGGTCTTTCGACAGCATTAAACGCGGATTGCAGGTTAGGACCCCGCGATCCACGTATATTACAAAAATCAAAACGGAGTTTCACCAAAAGTTGCATGTCTGGTTTTTCCAAACAGGTGATGGCGTTTTGAAAACGCCACCGCTCTAAATAAGCTGTCCCAAACACAGCTTAAGTCATTCCAGTATTTCTTGGAACCAATATCTAAACCAACTTGAAGAGCATAAGCACTTATAATATTAAAAATCTTAGTATCAACAATAATCTTAAGGGTTATAATTCTATCTCTGACTTTATTATCTTTTACAACATTAACCTTCAAACTCTAATCTACAATTACACCAACCTCATTTCTGGTGTGACTCTTACTTAAATACCAAAGTTTAGAACTGAAGTTATCAATCTTCTTAGCATTTTCTCCAACCCATTTAGTTTCTTGAACACATAAGATATTTATCTTTCCGTGAATCATAATATCAACTAATTTCATTAATTTACGAGTAAGAGTACCTATATTTCATGTTCTTATCATAATATTAGTTTCATGAACTAACTTCTTTACCCCATATTCGTCCGTAATGTGAGAACCTTGACTTAATTGATACTACACCCGGGCACTCTTGTTGGGAGTCCTAGCGCACTTTTCACTGTATTCAGATCATACAACACGTATATCATGTTTTTTTCGACAAGTTTAACGTTGGCTATCAACTAGCTAACACAAACCTCCACTTTCACATTTGGGCTTGGGACTGACAATAATAGTGTTAAAATATTAAAAATTTTGATGATATGTCTTAAATTACAAATAAGTCTTTTTTTTTTTAAGTTAGTCACTGAGGAACTCTTTTGACTCTTTTCTTTTCAAAGCTTCATTTTTTACTCTCCTTGACCCTGTTTCCAATTCCTTTCTTCTCCATTGTAAACTCCCATGCCAAGTCCTCGTACATATTGCTTCCATGTTATTGGCTTCACCTGTTTTTCTTCTCATAGTGAGATAACACTCATAAATAACCTATAAAAGCAATCTCCCATTTTAAAAGGAAAAAAATATATTTTTAGGATTTGTGTGAAAAAGGTGAAATGATATAATGAATGATATCTGATTCACAAGAATCGACAGTGAGAATATTTTCTTCTTCCTCGCTCGCCTTCGAAAACCAACTAAATATGGATAATAACAACATGAAAGCTATGTCTAGATTGCAATCTGAAATGGGAGAAAATTGTTGTTGCGGTTGGAGAAATTTTCAAAAAAACAGAATACCAAACAAACTATATTTTTTTAGATGCATTCGATATAATCAAAAGGAGCAGAAACACGCCATCAAACAAAGTTGTTGGTTTTGTTTGGGAGAGCTTTACCTTTTTATAAAAAGTCACTTAAAAAAAGTTTTACAAGTAATGGCATAAAGTTGTGATTCCAAAAGTTGATACTAGTGTTTAAATGATACAAATGTGTGTGCTTTCTTAAGGTTGTGAAAAACAGATCAGACATCAAACCGTAAGAAGGAAATATTCAAGGTTCATTGGTTCGACCGAGATTGAACCGGGGGTTGAACCAGATGACACAATAAATATTAAAATTAATGAAATAAGACATAAATAACATAATAATGATATATTACATGAAAATATTCATTAAAAAGGGATAAAAATTACATTATAAACATAAAGCACACATGAAAATAAATTCAATAATTTTAAATATTAAAAAATTTAATATTTGAATGTTCATCCCATGCATACATTACAATTTTAAATAAAAATATAAAATAGATTTCATGTTAATTTCTTCCACCAAATCATTTATGAAAAATAATGCAATGTAGACTAAAAAAACCAATTATTAAAAATCGTGGCCGGGTCAACTATGGACTGGTTTGACCCCGGATTTCACCAGTCCAATTCCAATTATTCAAAATCTGGTTATCTCTATTATCCAGATCGACTATCTCTCTATTATCCAGATTGACTATCATACCAGTTCATGGTCCGACCGATCCTATTTGATTGTAACAAGCTTGCTTTTAACACTATTTTTATAGCAATTTTTATATAAAGGATAATAAAAATCCTAGTATTTTAAAATTATAACTATCATATCTAATACTACTAAATTGCATACAGAAAATAAAATTTAAAAACGAGTAAATCCAATAAATTTGAATTTATCAAATCCACGTACTCTAAATTCATAATATTGTTCCAGTTAAATTTGTTTGACGTGTTTAGCATGTCATTTTAGAATTTAAGAGTAATTAATTTTTAAATTAGTTAAATATGAAATGCATGGCTCACATCACAATAATTTCTAAAATATTAAAAATTTTATGTCATGTCCAAAGTTAAAAAAAAAAACTCTCTTTTTTTTTTTCAGAATATGTCATGAGGAACTCTTAGGCCACTCCATTTCTCCAAAGCTTCATTTTTTTACCCTTCTTGACTCCATGTCTAATGACTTTTCTTCTTCATTTTAAACTCCTTATGCAAAGCCCTCGAACGGATTGCTTTCATGCTATTCACCTCATCCACTTTTTGTTCTCACGGTGAGACCACTCTCATAAATGACCTCTAAGAACTTTATCGTGTTGCAAAAGAAGAAAAATAGATTTTGAAGATTTATTTAGACGAGGTGAAATAGTACAATCGATGATATTTGATTCAAAAGAATTAGAACAATCCGTTTGAATGACAAATGACAATTATGCTATTTTTTTCTTTTTTCTTGCTTGCCTTCGACAAGCAACTAAATAGAGTATTTCAGTTACAAAATGCGGAATGGAGCGTGAAAGCAACACCGAGATCACGAAATGAAATGGGAGCGAAATGCATTTGAAGTAGGAGATATTCTGAAAAAATTAAAAAACAAACAAAAAAATAACATTTTGTACGTGTTTGATAAAGTGAAGAGGAGCCAAAACACATCCTCAACAAAAGATGTTGGCTTTGTTTGGGAGGGCTTATCCTTCAATAAAAATTCCTTTAAAAGCAGCTTCATAAGATATGATGATATACAGTTGATACTAGCGTTTGAATAAAAAAATGTGTGATTTTTAACACTATTTTTTTACAAACATTTTAATATAAAAGACAATACTAATAAATTATTTTTAGCTGATAAAATTTAAATACGAGTAAATTTGATATATCTGAATTTATCAAATCCAAATACTACTATATTCAAAATCGTGTTATAGTGAAATTGGTTTGACAAGTTTGGCATGTTATTTTAAAATTTATGAATTAATTTTCAAAGAATTTAATTATGAAATACAAGGCTTGCATTAAAATAATTTTTAAAATATTGACAAATTTGATGATAAGTCTAAAATAATAAAACAAACATTTTCTTTTTCAAAATCAGACTAAACCTTATGCCCACCCTTTTTCTTCAAAGTTTTCTTTTTGGCCTCCTTGACTTCGTCTCCAATGTCTTTCTTCTCAGTTGGAAACTCTAGACGCAAAGTCCTCGTATGGATTTATTTCATTTCATTAGCTTCATATGTTGTTTTTTACTCTTATAAATGATCTCTAAAAGCCATCCCATGGTGAAAAGAAAAAAAATTGATTTTAGGATTTGTGTAGAAAAGTTGAAATGGTTCAAGGGATGATAACCCTTTTAGAAGAATCAAAACAATTTGTTTAAATAACAAAGAATAGTAAGACTATTTTTCTTCTTCCAAACTCACCCTTAACGATCTTTTTAGTTATGAAACATGAAACTGAGCATGAAATCTATGCCAATATCACAATCTTAAATGGGAGAAAAATGTCATTGTGGAACAAAACTATAATATGTTATACGTGTTCTATAGAATGAAAGGGAGCTGAAACACATCTTCAAACGAAGTCATTGGCTTTGGTTGGGATGGCTTCTCTTTTTTATAAAAGTTCCTTTAAAACAACTTCAGAAGAAGTGGTGGTATAAAATCATGGTTCCTAAAGTCTATACTAATGTTTGGACAAAAAATATGAGTTCTTTTTAACACTTCATTTATAACTATTTTGATATGAAAGACAATAATAATTCTAATATTTTTCAATTATAATCATCATTTCTAATACCACTAAATTGTATATATAAACTAAAATTTAAATACGAGCATATTTGATAAATCTGAATCTATCAGAACCACATGTAGCTAAATTCTTAACAACGTTCCAGTAAAATTGGTTTGACATGTTTAGCATGTTATCTTAGAATTTAAGAGCAATTACTTTTTAAAGAATTTAAATATGAAATATAATGCTCATATCATAATAATTTTAAAATATTAAAAAAATTGATGATATGTCCAAAATTAAAAATAAATTTTTTTTCATAATTTGTTGTGTTGTTGAGATAAGTTTTGCCCACTATTTTTCTTCAAAGCTTCATTTTTTAACCTCCTTAACTACAACTTCAATGCCTTGCTTCTTTATTAAAACTCCACATACAAAGCGCTCGTACAGATTGTTTTCATGTCATTGACTTCTTCTTTTATAAAAGTTCCTTCGAAAGCAGCTTCATAAGAAGTGGTGTTATAAAGTAACAGTTTCTAAAGTCAATACTAGTGTTTGAATAAGAAAATGTGCATGCTTTCTAACACTATTTTTCATAACTATTTTAATATAAAATATAATAACTATCCTAATATTTTTAAGTTGTAATCATTATATCTAATACTATTAAATTATTTATAGAAAATAAAATTTACATACGAGTAAAGCTCGTAAATACAAATTTATCAACACATGCAACTAAATTCAAAATAATGCTTTAATAAAATTGGTTTGATATCTTTAGCATGTTATTTTAGAATTTAGGAGCAATTAATTTTCAAAGAATTTAAAAATGAAATAAAAGCCTCACATCACATTAATTTTTAAAATATTAAAAAATTTGAAAAAATTCCAAAATTAATACTTACCTTTTTCAGAATCTGTCATGTGCTGTTGAGGGACTTTTGGCCCACTCTTTTTCTTTAAAGCTTTATCATTTACCCCCAGTGACTCCATCTTCAATGTCCTTCTTCTCTATTGGAAACTCTCCATGCAGAGCTCATGTATGGCTTGCTTTCATGGCATTTATTTCACCTATTTTTTCTTCACATGGTGAAACCACTCTCATAAATGTCCTCTAAATGCTTTCTCTAATGTCCAAAGGAAAAGTTTTGATTTTAGGATTTGTATCGAAAATGTGAAATGGTATAAGGAAGACATCCTATTCAGAAAAATCGAACTAAAATGTTTGAATGATAAAAGAAAGTGAGGTAATTTTTCTTCTGTCTCGCCCACCCTCGCTAACCAACTGAGTAGAGATGATAACAATCGTTTAAATTACGAAATACGGAACTAAGCATAATAACAACATCAAAATTGCGATATTAAATGAGAGAAAATTGTCATTGCGGTGGGAGAAAATTTTAAAAAAATAAAATACCAAATGAAACTATAATGTTTTTTCATTTTTAGAAGAATGGGAAAGAAGCAAAAAAAAGTCGACAAACAAAGATGTTGGCTTGGTTTTGGAGGGCTTATCCTTTTATAAAAGTTTTTTTAAAAGCAACTTCACAATAAAGGATGATATAAAGTTGTGGTTATTAAAATCGATACTAATGTTTGAATAAAAAAATATGCATGCTTTTTAACACTATTTCTTAACCATTTTAATATAAAATATATTAATAACAATAACATTTAAATTGTAACCATCATATCTAAAACAATAAGAATGTTTATATATCATAAAATTTAAATGAGTAAATCTGATAAATCTGAAGTTATCAAAAACACATGCTACTAAATTCAGAGTAGTCTTTCAGTTAAATCAATTTGATATGTACAACATGTTATTTTAGAATTTAACATCAATTAGTTTTGAAAGAATTTAACCATGAAATACAAGGCTCACATCATAATAATTTTTAAAATATTAAAAAATTGATGATATGTCATCAATTTTTTTAAAAAAGCTCTTTTTTTTTCAAAATCAGTCATAAGAACTTTTTGCCTCTCTTTTTCTTTGAAGTTTCATCTTTTAGCCTTATTGACTTTGTCTCCAATGTCATTCTTCTCTATTGAAAACTCCCGTATGGATTTCTTTCATGTCATTGGCTTCAACTGTGTTTTTCTTGCGATGAAAACACTCTTATAAATGGCCCTACAAGCTTTTTCCCATGGCAAAAGAAAAAAAAAATTGATTTTTAGGATTTGTGTAGAAAATGTGAAATGGTATAAGAGATGATATCTTATTCAGGTGAATCAGAACAATCCATTTGAATGTCAAAGAACAATCAGTTTATTTTTCTTCTTTCTTGCTTGTCTTCAACAACCAACTGTGTAAGGATAATAATGATCTTTCCAATTATGAAAAATAAAACAGAGCATGAAATTTTATATGTCAAGATCTTGATTTGAAACATGTAAAGAATGTCGTTGTAGTGGGACAAATTTTTTTAAAAAAGTAAACACTAAACGAAACAATAATGTTTTATATGAGTTCCGTAGAATGATTACAAAACAGAATTGAAACATGTTCTCAAACAAATCAATTGGCTTTGGCTAGGAGGACGTCTTCTTTCATAAAAGTTCATTTAAAAGCAACTTCACAAGAAGTGGTATAAAGTCGTGATTCCTAAGTTTATCAAATCCACATGCTTCTAAATTCATAATAGTGTTTTAATTAAATTGGTTTGACATGTTTAGCTTGTCATTTTAGGATTTTACAATAATTAATTATCAAAGAATTTAATTATGAAGGACATGGCTCATATCACAATTATTTTTAAAGTATAAAAGATAATAATAATCCTAATATATAATCATATCGAATAATACAAAATTCTATATAGAAAATAAAATTTAAATACGAGTAAATATGATAAATCCTAATTTATCAAATCCACATGCTTTTAAATTCAAAATAATATTCGAATTAAATTGGTTTGACATGTTATCATTTTAGAATTTAAGAACAATTAATTTTCAAAGAATTTAAATAATAAATATAAGGCTCATGAATAAAAAATGTGTGTTTTTTTAACACTTTTTTTAATAACCGTTTTGACAAACAAGACAATAATAATCCTAGTATTTTAAAGTTATAATCATGGTATCTAATACTACTAGATTATTTCAAAAAAATAAAGAATTTAAGTACAAGTAAGCCTGATAAATCTGAATCTATCAAATCCAAATGTTGCTAAATTCATAATAGTGTTCTAATTAAATTGGTTTGACACGTTTAACATGATATTTTATAATTTAACAACAATTAATTTTCAAAGAATTTAAATATGAAATAAAAGACACATCACAAAAAATTTTTAAATATTGTTAAATTTGATTATATGTCGAAAATTAAAAATAACTCCCTTTTTTTAGGAATCTACATGTAGTGCTCATGAACTTTTTGCCCACACTTTTTCTTCAAAACTTCATTTTTTTCACCCTCATTGACTATGCATTTCTTCTTGATTGGAAGCTCCATATGTTGAACACGTGTACGGATTGCTTTCATGTCATTAGTTTCACTTAGATTTTTTCTCATGGTGAGATCACTCTCAAAAATGAACTCTAAAAGCTTTCTCCAATGATGAAAGAAAGAAAATTGAATTTTAGGAATTGTGTTGAAAAAGTGAAAGGTCATGAGAGATGAAAGATTGGTGTTTTTTTTTTCAAAACATTTGGGTTTGACAAAAGAATTGCATACAGTTAATAAACAACTTTTAAGTTCCGGAGCATTAAAATTATGCGAAGCTCATGTTATGAAGGGCGTGTTTTGGGCAGCTTATAAATGCGGACGGTGTTTCAAAACGCCGCCTTACCATTTGGAAAACACGTTTCGACGGTTTATCTAAAAACACTACTGGATTTTTATATTAAATGCAGGCCGCAGTTCGAACCCTGCGAGCCACCAATGGGTCACGTTTCAGAATAAGCTGTTTATGTGGATAAACACAAGTTTATCCAGGTAAAAATTAGTGTTTTTTTAACCATTTGGACTTGACAAAAAACTTATACGGTTAATAAAAAGCTTTTTAAGTTCATAAATATTAAAATTATGCGAAGCTCGCGATACAAAAAGGAAGAAAAATAACGGTGAAAAATATCAAGTGAAAAAGAGCAGAAAGGCCTCCTCAAACAGGAAAAAAATTGCGTACATAAGACGTACGCAGCGCTGCGTGCGATACCCAATTAGAGGAAGACATATCAGCTTCGTCGGCCCCACCTTAAAAGAAATAGACTTTTTACCGCGCGTGACTCGTCGACCTGACCCGCCATTGTAAACTCCATGTAACCCAACTGTAATCTCCGCTGTCACCCCCCTGTAAAGCGCTTGTAAGCCCTATGTAACCCCAGTGTAATCTCCACTGTCACCCCCCGTGTAACGCGCATGTACACTTGATGTAATACCGATGTAACCTCCGCGCTCACCCCCCTGTAACACGGTTGTACACTAAATGTAACCCTGGTGTAACATAAGCGGTCATGGCCCTGAACGTGCGTGTACACTGGATGTAACCCCGGTGTAAGTTCTGCGGTAACGCGCGTGTACTCTTGTTGTAAAACTGGTGTGACCTCCGCGGTCAGGCTGTACCGCGCATGTAACCCGAATGTAATGTTCCTCTAATGTCGTCCACGCGGAATCGTCAATGTACCCCTTGTGTAACTTCAATGTAACATCAAATTACGCAAATTGAAGCACAGGAATCATGGTATTTAAGCAGCTAGGGTTATTGTTCTATTGTTCTCTTGCCATTTTATTCTGCAGCGGCGGCTTCTGGCAGCTGGACTTCTCGAACTTGAAGATGGATTACGAGTACAGAGATTGTCAGTTTGTGTATGATGTAGAAGGAGAAGATGGGAATTATCCTGTCAGGAAGGATGAAGTGGCACTTAAATCGGAGGTGTGTTTGGAGATGTCTTCTTATTATATTTTTTAGAGCTTTATTCAATGTTGTTTGTTGTTAGGGCTTTCTTATTTTTGGAGTTATGTTGGTAAAGTTGCATGGTATTAGGTTTAATAAAAACAGTGAAGTAAAGATTGAAGTAAATATTATATCTGACATTTAAATCTAGTAAAAATAGTGAAGTAAATAACTAGGTTTTGAATTTTTTTTATTATGAGATGTTATTATGAATTTTAGGGTTGTTTTTGTGCAGCTTGGTGAAAGCAAAGGTAGTTGTACTGAGCAAACAATCACCATATTACTCCAAACAATGGTCCTCAATGAGAAAGAAGCTTATGAAGTATATTGTGCTTACGCTCATCATATTGGATTCAGTGTTCACAAGGAGCACGCTACGTTTTGGCCTAAATCCAGAAATATCAGGATGAAGGACTTTGTATGTGGAAAATCAGATTTCAAGAAAGAGCTCAAGATTACAGAAACTGTTAAATACAGAAGAGCAGCAACAAGAACTGGTTGCCCTGCAATGATTCGATACGGAGTTTATAAGAAAAGCAACTGGACAGTTAAAAAATTAATTAAATCACACAACCACTCATTACCGAACCCTGGTGACAAGCACTTGTTGTGTTCCGGCAGAAAGATAAGTGAAGTAAATGCAGATGTTCTTAGATCTATAACACAGTCTGGGATAAGGCCGAAAGACGCGTTTAATTTTCTAACCCAAGAAGTTGGGGGTGTAAAGAACCTGGAATGTACAAAGACAGGTGCTTTCAATTTCAATCAAAGAGAGAAGAGATCTAGAATTGAAAATGATGATGTCAATGCTTTATTACAGTTGTTTGCAGAGAGACATTCTGAGGATAACATGTTTGAATGAGACTTTGAAACTGATGTGAGCGGTATGCTAATGAGTTTTTTTGGAGCGACGAAATATCCAGGCTTGATTATGACTGCTTTGGAGATGTCGTTATTTTTTATACAAGCTATAGTTTAAATAAATATAACTTATGTTGTGCTTCTATTGTTGGTGTTAATCACAATTGGCAGAATGTTCTCTTTGGAGTCAGCTTTTTGTCAGAGGAGACGATGGACTCTTTTAAATGGCTTTTTAAAACTTTCATCTGTATCATGGGTGATAATCATCCAGTAACAATCTACACCGATCAGGATCAGGCTATGGCTAGAGCAATAGCAAAGATATTGTCAAATACACGACATAGATTATGTCAGTGGCGCATATATAAGAAATTACTTACAAAGGTTCATTGCGGGGTGGTGAATAGAATAGTCAGTGATATTTTTTATAAATTCTTGAGCAAATGTGAGTCTGAAAAGGAATTTGATAATATATGGGAGGTTATGATTGAGACAGGAAATTTGCATGACAATGTGTGGTTAGATGATATGTACAAGATTAGACACAAGTGGTATATTGCTTTTAATAAAGATGTATTTGGAATGTGAATTTTATCTACACAAAGGAGTGAATCAACCAATAACATTTTTCATGGTGTCTCAAAGCTCACAAGTTCTATTACATATTATTTTTTGGGTATTGAAAATGTAATGAGAACATAGAGGCACAACGAGAAGGATGAGGATTTCAAGTGTGATCACTCTATGATAACTCTTATTACGAAGAGTAGTCCAATACTGAGGAAGACAACCACATTTTACTCAAGGAAGTTGTACGCAATGTTCGAGGAAGAGTTTATACACGGACCATGTGGTCTTCAATTACATGGCTCCATAAACGATGAAACTGAATTTTTTATCAAGAGTTTGGATGATCATAGGCAAAAAGTATTTGTGTGGTTCATTTTGACTGTTTGAGCATGAATATTCAGTGCAGTTGTAGGAAGTTTGAAATGATGGGGTACTGTGTGCACACTCTCTACGAGTGCTAAATTTTTTACACATTAAGAAAATACCGGATAAATATCTCCTATTGAGATGGTCCGAAAATGCAAAGAGGGATGTGTATAATAGCTTTAGATACATGCATCTGCAGCGGCCACAAGCCTCAAATAATATTCAAAGCGGCCTGATATTCGAAGCACACATGCAGAAAGTTTCATATCAATGTACCCGAAAAATAAAAGGGAAATCCAGAAGCTGAGCAGCGCATGAAAGAATCCATGAAGAAATTATCATTGGACATTGATGACATTTTGATTGGTAAGGGTACTCAAGCAAAGAGATAACAAAGGAAAAATAAAGCACCTGTCAATAATGAATCGAATATGAATGATCCTGCCAAAATGCGCCCTAAAGGAATATCTAATGCTAGACTGAAAAGGTATTGGAAGAAAAATAAAAGGTCAAAAGGTATGTTTCAAAAACTCCAACCCCGTTCATATGTTTTATCACATCATGACATATTACTCATTACCATTCTATATATATAGGCAAGCAAAATTGTTTCAACAACCGAAGAACCCGAATCATCACAATGTCATCCACCTGTATGTTCACTGCCCGATTTTCTAACACAGGTATAAATTTTCATATATATTTATGTTGTAATACGATGATTTCATGCTGTCAGTAATACATCGATACACACATGCATAATTCATTTGCTCCACGGAACAAAGAATCCTACACCGCAATGATGACGGAATCCCTTAATGAGAAAACAATGCCTCAGTGGTCATACTTGCAACATTTTATATTAGTAAGTATGTAGTTTCTTATATGAGCATAGAATTTCATCTGTTATGAAAACAAATATGCTGAAATTGTGTTTTTTAAATGCAGTAATTCATGATTTTGAACACCCTGAAATTCACATACAGAAATTCAGAAAAATCAGGATTCTGTTTCTCAGAAATTCAGCATGTAGTGCAGAAAATCAATTTAGAATGCTGTGTTAAATATTTGGAAGCATTAAACTCAGGATTCTGTCTCTAAAAAATTCAACTTGGAGTGCAAAAAATCAATTTGGAATGCTATGTCAAATATTTGGAAGCCTTAAATTCAGGATTCTATCTCTGGAAAGTAGCATTTTGGAGTGCAGCAATTAAGTTTGGCATGCAAAAATTCAGTGCTCTATAATCATGGAATTCAAATATTGGAATGTTGTTTAATCATGTAATTCATATGTTGGAGTGATGTGTGTTTGTTATGTAAACTTTGCTAAGTTTAGAATGCTTTTTAATCATGTAATTATTGTATTGGAATGCATAAATTCAGATGTTTGTTTGCTTGTATTGAAATCCAAACTTTTCATAGGTGCGGTGTATTGGAGTACAATACAAACTTTTCATAGCCTGCATATGTAACTGTCCCGACCATCTCAATCACTTTGAAGCCCATGACATAAACACATAAACAAGGAGAGAAGAGCTCCTTTAGTGCCTTGTGAAACTATGATAGAAACATGCTGCATTGAATATTAAATCAAGTTCCAAGTTTCCATTCTATTTATTAAATCAAATGTGCTTCAATGGTTACAAAAACCAACTGAGACTCAAAATAAGCAAAAAACAAAATGCTATTTCAAGAAATCATTCTTGAAAGGTTACATTTAGGCACATTTAAGCAACTCTTTACATTTAAGCACAACAAACACATCTTTACATTTAATCACAGCTAGGCAATTCCTTTATAACTGGTTACAAGAGAATGCATGTGAAATCCATCCAGTTAAACTGCAGCATCCACCCCTTTGGCTCCATCCAATTCAACTGTAGCACCCCCCTACAGCTCCATCCAGTTCAACAGTAGCATCCAACTCTGCAGCTCCATCCAGTCCAACTGCATCATCCACCATTGCAGCTTCATACCATCCAATAAACCTGGTAACCACCTTCTTCATATATCCTTTTGTTAAGTCAAATAATGTGTGGATCTATGAAAGAAAACTACTGTCGTTAGAAATAATAATTGAAACATTTATTATGAGGTGAAAATTAGATGGATATAATGATACATTTGAAAAAGCACCTGTCAATCATTGAAACATTTGTTATGAGGTGAAAAATAAATGGATCATTGTGACAATACAACTTTAGCAATCTCGTAGCCTATTTCTGCTCTAAATAATGACATGGATGTATGCCAGTCCAAATATTATTTCCACTCAAATTTACTCTTTTGTCCAATTATTTTTATATATTTACATACGAAAACACCACAGTCAAAACTGTTGTTTTGCACTGGAATGCCTCTAGGCATTACAACTTGCCATTTACTAAGGTCAAATTCAAATACTTCCCCCACATCGCTAGAAAATGTTTAATCTGCACAATTATATTTAGAAATGAATGAACAAGACCACAAAAAACACATAACTAATAAACATTGCATACTTATAATGACTTCAGTTATATACAAATGCATTTTGTTGGGAAATAAATTGTATAATCTCCATTTGCGATCATTTATTGATCCAACAAGCAGTGTCCAATGCTAATTATTGATTATTGGTAGCAAAATTAACTCCAAATTCTTAGTGGTTTGCTTGGTAATGTGCTCCACAAAGCCTTTTATGTTCCCTACCTTGTACAACTACAAAGAAGGATATATATGACATAAAAACAATTAGTAATTAAAGAAATATTTGGTTGTATGATTACAACACATGAATTTTAAAATTTACCCAGTGGCATGGAGACACATATAGGTAAGATCTGTATAGTTCTGGATTATTGCTCCTCTTATGCTCCATTAACGTAGCGAAACAATCGACATGTTCGTTTCCAAACCACCCATTCATGAGTAATTTATCAAGATGGGTTAACGATACATGCCCCATATCAATTATTAAGTCACCCCTGCATTTCAAATAATTAAATAAGATCAGAAATAATTAGAAAAGTAAAATACAATCAATAATTAAAATTTAATACTTACATGTCAGTAAATTTGTTGCAACAAATATCGATTACTTCCCACATATAATCTGAAATTTGTTCTCTAGCAGGAAAATCGACTGTAAGTTGTGTTGGACATACCTATAAGCAAAACATAAACATTGTAAGATGAAATTATTTAAGCATTCCATTTGGACACTTCAAGGAACTGTTATATACCTTATCAGGGTAGTCTTCATCAATATAATGCATGTCATCTTGTTATTGATCGTCATGTTTATCTGCAGATGGTGTTTGGAGAACTTCATCAGCTACCTTACTATGTACAATTGTATGATCAGAAGTAATGTCACCAGACTTGCTGATCGACTTTATTTACTTCCCTTAGACGTACAATATCAATCTGTTAAATGAGAAATATTCTTAGTTAAGTTAATAAGGAATAACTTTTAAGGATTATGCATAGGTGCAAGGCTTCAACCTCTTCAGGCTCTTCAGCCGCTTCTTGAGTTGGTTTTTGTCTCTTCTTTCGTTCAAATACCATAAATGAAGAATTGAGAGTCCTTTTTCTTCTGCCCTATCTTGCCTTAATTCTATGAATTAGGCTCCATAACGGGGACTCTTTCACCCATTTAGTGGGTAATGTCCCAATGAGTTGTTTTAGTGCTTTATTTAATTCTTTAACTTTAGATTTTAAATCTGTCATTGTCTTTTCCAACTTTGTAAGACGATTATGAACTGAGATTTAAAATTCCAAGAACAGTTTATAATGATCTTTGAGTAATTCATGAATTTCTTCAAATCTAATGCTAGAGGTAGTATGTTGATACTTATCATCATGTGGTGGACTGATATAATAATGAACTATAGCTTCAATAGTATCAATAAATGCGGGCGACTTGGTTGGGATAAAATGTCCCTTTGTGGGAGATGTTGCTCAGGAATAGATGGTTCTTGAAATGGAGAGTCAAGTAGATGATGCTCGTTATCTTTGATTTCAAGAAAATAATAAAAAACTTGCAGGATATTACATAGAATCAAAATCAATGACAGTGTCACGTGAACATAACAAATTATATGGAATAAAGAACTAAATTGCTGACCTCAGCAGATCTAAGCCTCTCAAAGGCTAGCTATATCTTAATAGTATTCCACCTCACATTTGAAAACATGATGAATTATTTTAAAATTGATTAAAGGAACTTTCAAAATTTATTGGTAGATCACAAACCGATAGTAGAAATACAAAACCATTGATGTAACCTAGTGGCTGATCCTTTTTAATTTTAGTGACACAAACTTTAAGTTGCATCTGCATAAATCCACATAATGTTGCTGGCCAATTGTACGCTGCAAAAGTATCTACATTCTCGCCAATAGAAGACAATTCTTTTGAAACTCAAAAGTTGCTTGAAAAAAAATT
Source organism: Phalaenopsis aphrodite (assembly GCA_003013225.1). Classification (NCBI taxonomy): domain Eukaryota; kingdom Viridiplantae; phylum Streptophyta; class Magnoliopsida; order Asparagales; family Orchidaceae; genus Phalaenopsis; species Phalaenopsis aphrodite. The sequence goes on from NEWO01000060.1 coordinate 1,235,401, forward strand.
GATTAATAGTTGCAAAGTATTGTGAGATTACTCCATTGGTGAAAAGTTGAGTAGAGCAGTCTTTATTTGTCTTGCATCCATTATATCAGGCGGAGCATCGATCCAGCATGCAGGAAACCCTCTATTGGGCATGTCTAGCAGTAATGCAACTTCATCAGAAACAAATTTGACCTCTTTCCCTCTCAAATTGAATGTCATTCGATCAACGTCCCAATAATTTATTATGTGCACTTTCAGAATATTCTCCTGAGGGTACAGAGGGACTTCAAAAAATGGAGCCAAACTCATGGCTTCCAATTTATTCCACGTGTCTTCATCGACTTTTGGTCGGACCTTATCGAGAACTTCTCGTACTGCAGATAAACGACATCTGCAATTCATTGTTTTTGGGTTCAAAATCCTACAACTATACATGAAAATAGTTTAGTATCATCTATATATCCGTTTGGCGACATTAGGGCTTTATTTAAAATTCATTTAACACCATTAAACAAGCTTCGATAAATAAATGAAAACAACCACAGTAATAAAAAATAGAATAATTTTTACTGTATTAAAAGTGGTATATAACCTTGGACGCGATATCATTGTTGTGTTTCATAACCATAGACACAATATCACCATTTTAAAAAAAAAGCCACAATAATCTAATTAATACCTAGAAGCGGGATGACTGTCCTCCTTCTTGGACTGCTTACCACCGCCCTTCAATGTAACGGTTGTCTGCTCGCATTCCGGCCGGTTACCCTCACCAAAATCCGTACCATTGGTCTCTTCCAAGGTCTTCGTAGTCTCCTCCTTATCCTCCATTATACTCTTCCCTCACAATAGCAAAAACCCTAATCTTGAAAACGAACACGATAAAGGAACCCTAGCGACGCGAATCCCTTTTTTCGAATACGATTTCTTACTGTGGGATTTTTTTATTTTTACCAGGGTAAATAGATTATAAGGAGTTACGTGAGAGTTACATCGCAGTAATACCAACTTTACATGCGCAGTTCCATCAGGTTACATGAGCCTAACTCGTTATATTAAAGTTACACGAAGGGTACCGTGACGATTCCGCGAAGATGACGATATTACATTCCGGTTACACGCGCGGTACAGTCTCCATGTTACACTGGGGTTACATATAATGTACATCTTGTGTACATCCAGGGGAGTGACTGCGAAGGTTACACCGGTTTTACAAGTAGAGTACACACGCATTACCGCAGAACTTACACCGAGGTTAGAGCGCGGAGGTTATACCAGTATTACATCAAGTGTACACACAGGTTACAGAAGGGTGACAACGAAGATTACACCGATGTTATATAAGGCTTACAAGCGGGGTGACAATGGAGATTGAAGGTCCGTTTGGGGCAGCTTATTTGGTGCGGTGACGCTTTGAAAACGCACTTAGCCTGATTGGGTAAACTGCGTTTTGGCAGCTTATGAGTTTTCAAAATGCCGAAAATAGCGTTTTCACACCGCACCTATCTAGGTACAGTGACAACTTTCTGACAAAGATATGACTTTTTCAAAGAAAAAAAAAAAATTGTAATAGCGAGATTGCTTATCGACACATTATTTTTACCCTCAAGTAAGTTAAGGTGGGCGGCGGAGGCATCGCACGCCGTTATCGGCCACTATCCTTCTGGAAGCGAAAATGGACTCGCGTTCTCTCCATTCCGCTTCTACTTTCAACCTTTACTGATCGGATCGATCGCCATCGATGGCGGTCTCCTCTCTTCTCTCTGTTGTCTCCGCCTTCCACCTCCCCTTCTCATCCCCAATTCACCACCTTCGCCGAAGAGCCCATCCTCCCATCTCCATCTCCACCAGTCCCTCTCATGTCGACGTCCACCGTCTCCGCGACCTCTTTGCCTCCGCTGGACACTCTTGTCACCGCTTTCCAGCTTCGGTTGGCGAAGGTCCCGTGGAGCTTGCCGATCTCGGAAAGCTGCAGAGAGCCATCTGTCACAGCTTCATCTTGGTCTCCGTGTTCTGCCGCGCCATGTTCTTACCCTCCACCGGCGCCGCCGTTGAAGAGCGCTCAGATGAGACATCAGCAGCTCTTGGTTTTGAGCATTTTTTCGAGCGGAGTTTCTGGGCGCCAGGTCCTGACCACCATTTGATTGGATTTGGTCGAGCAGTGTCGGATGGGGGATTGACAGCTTCCATTCATGATGTAGTGGTATGTGTGACACTTTTTACTGTACATTTGTTTTTTTCGTTTCCTTAACAAGAAAATTATACTTCTTATTTTTCACTAAATCAAAGATGTTTACGGAGATCCCAGAAGAAGGAATGCGTAATGGATATCTTTATTTGGTTGAGAATTAGGCGTTAAAGGGATGGGACATGATATGGTATGCTAGTAATTCTATTTTTTTTGTTTAATTTATGTGAAGCAGTTGTTATAAATTCATTGAGCACCAATTTGATAAGAAACTCTCACAAGAAGCAATAGGGAAGGGAAATAACGGGAAGAAAGCAGAAGGGAGAGTTAAAATTTTAGTTCTATAAAACAATAATACAACAAATCCTTCCTATTTGTGTGCAAAATCTAAAGGGGTTGCTTTCATTGAGAGTCTTCTTTATTGAGATGGCCGCATTGCTGAGATAGCGATAAATAACAATTTGAGGATGTCAACGGCTCTAAAAATTAGGAAAATTAGAGAAGAGAAACACTAATTAGGAAAACATTGCCTTATTCTTTTTTCATTACTTCAATGCTTCTATATAGAGGCTATTTGTAGATGTTTAAGAATTACCAAGTCATTGCCACTAACTTCTAACTATTTAAATACTCTTATTAACCTAATATAAGAATTAATAATCTCACATATCATATCATTAGTATTGCTAGGATAGCGATAAATGGCGATTTGATGATGCTGATATTTCTAAAAGTAAAAGTGGGAGAATTAGATGAGAAATATAGATTGGGGACAAATTTAACTCATTGTTTTTTCATTCTTTTAATGTCTCTAGATGAAGTCTATTTGTAGATGTACAATAAGTACTAATTCATTATTACCAATTTTTAACTAATTAATTGCTCATCTTAACTTAATACAAGAACTAATCATCTCACAATATCCTATTATTATTAACCACTTCAAAATGACATCGCCCTTAATGTCTAGTAATTAATGGTCAATGATGTGAGAGTTTTGTAACCTAAATTGTCTGCCAAAATTGTTTTGATGAAGTTTGATTTGATTATGAATGGAGACGCACTTGGGGGTCTAACGAACGGTGTGGTGGCTGCTAGATCATTGAACTTTGGAGGATGAAAAACTCGGAGAATGGAATCAATGTGAGGTGAGAGGAGACTCAGAGAAGAAGTATGCCAAGATGCAACCTCATTTTCCAACTAAATCGTAGGGATTCAGCTGTTGGATTAGTGCCTGGATAGCTGTCATGAAGATTTATTAAATGAGAAATATGATGTTGAATCTTATGGCACTTATGCATGGTTCTCAACATGAGCAAAAGACCAAATGTTAATTTCAATAACTAAGGATATAATTCTTCATCCATTAAAATTAGATATGGACATGCATGTTACCTTAATTGATTCTTGCAAAGAATGGATTTAAGTCTTCAATTGATGATCCTATTGTCCGAGTTTTTAAAGCCTAGTGTGTAATTTTTTAGGCTTTTTGTAGTCATTCTCAATTATCTTAAGCTTAGCAACTGATTGGATCAATTTATTTAGTTGAAAGTGCTTCCTCCTTAACTTATTAGTAAATTTTCTACTCTTCAACACAAATCTTCTCAAGCGTGGTGTGATGTTTACCTAGCTTACATGATCCATGATATTTTTTGCGAACAATACCTTTATTTGACTGGTCATACCAAATTGTGAAGGAGATTGATGATTATTTCTTGAAGATTACTCTCGGAAATAGCATTCTATTAGTTCTTTTGGAATCTACTCATGGCCAGAGTGATATTAGAGTTATCTCAAATAACAATTGGAAAGTAAATATTATTACTGAAAACAAATATATGATTACAACCAAATAAATTTGAAAGGAAAAGCAACAATAGACACGAGACACATACACACTCATAATGAGTTGATCTAGGGGTGATGGTGGTCGGTTACGTGGAGTGGATGACATAGTAAGGGGCCGGAATGGTGATAGGCTTGTTGGTAGGCAGTAATAGCAGCAATACAAGGATTTTGGGGTTGTAGTTTGAGGATGGTAGCAAGCCCGAGTGGCTAGCAGCAAAATGACAATTATAAAATAACAATAGTAACTGTTTTGGGGTGAGAACAAGGTGGACGCAGGTTTGGAGGCAGCGACAACACAAAGGAAAGGAAGAAGGGTTGGTTTTGGAAGACGGCAACAGGGGTACGTAGAGTTATGGAAGGGGGAAAATAAAGTGGACTGCATGAAACAACTATGGGGGTTGTCCAATGGTTGCAATAGGGGAGGAGGAGGGCAAGTAGGCAGTGGCTGGGTGACAGGAGGCTGGTAGGTTAATTGGAAGTTGGTGGTAGACGACATTAAGGTGTTAGGCGGCTTGGAAAGGCGACAGGAAGGCGTGGGGGTTGTAGGAAGAGCACAAACACTGTGCTCCGGGGCGGCTGCAACAAGTACAACGATGATGGCAACAGAGGGAGGGTTGTAGAGGAAGGAAAAGTCAAGGATAGTTACCACCTCAGAATGAAATATAACCAGAGCACCACAAGGGAATACGGAGAAGCCAACAAATGTCAGAAGACACGACAAAAATTGAAAATCCAAACCCTAATACAACACATTTGTAGGAAAGAACTAGAAATTGAGGATAAAATGAATCATGTTGAAAATTGTTGAAAATTAGAAAGGAATCAAAAGAGGAATCACTCGGTTCGGCCTATGTGATTCATGCGACCCGAATGTCTAGGTTTCGGGAGATTTTAGCGATTGTCTCTTGAGGTTGGGGGAGTTTCGACCTCATCTGTCGAAGCTTCTGTCTATAAGGTCGATCACATTGAAGGTAGCAAAAGTGACATATTCGCATGGTGAGTCGGTCCCGAAGGCGATGTCATTCTAAAGCACATCCTGATAGAATAAATATACATTCTCTTCGGACAAAACTTGAACTAGAGATATATATCGATGTAGACTTTCATAAAGTAACTCCCGAACCATTAAATATGTAATTTGCCTCTTCCACTCATCGTACTCGGCAGGGCTCATCCGATAAACAAATTCGTCTAGAAAAACTAACTCTCGATTGAAATTTGGAAAATTCTCAATATCAACCATCTGGGAGATGCCTGTTTATTTTTCTCTGGAAGGACCTGAATGTCATTGTAGGATGTTTTTCCCGCAAAGCTCCTAATGCCATTTTTAACACCGTGGGTCATCCCTTCTGTCTAGCCATCTATCGGTAAGTACACGACTGAACTGAATTTAAAATCCAAATGACCCCATATGGTTTTCAAAAGTAGCTCAAATGATTATCATCTCTGATATGTTGGACTTCCCTCAGTAGAGACAACTTAGATGGTATGCTATGTATCTAAAAATTTCGAAATTCTCTTATCTGAGATTGCCTTGTGCTGGTTTCGACTCCTCACACTCATGACCCTTTTGGATATCCAGTGCTAGTTTTGCTGATGCTTCTCTCAATGACTGCAAAAATATAGTTCAAAGTGCCACAATCTTATATTTTGCATAAATGCTCATTATCTCAGACTCACCCCTTCTAGAATAACTGCCGTTAACCCCATGGGGGTATCTCTTCGAGGCTCAACCCGAATTACGTGCATCTCTCTCATCTGTTAATAGTTGACACTTCTTATTTGTGTACTCAGTTTTTTCAGTGTAATATGCTTTTATCAATTTCTTCAACTGTTCCTTGCTCAGTGAAATAGACCATACTCTTGTTTGGGCAATCTGATGCACTGTGTCTAAAACAGTGGCACTTGATGCACATTTTGGCTGTGACGAATTTGGAAATATTGGTTAGCTTCATCTATTCTCCAGTCTGAATTAGTTTTTTCTCAGGCGAGACCGACTTGGATGTTTCCCTGCATGTATTCCTACTACGTGATCTTAGGGTTAAACTTTATATATAGGATGTGGCGGTCATCTAATGATGTTGTCTCTTCACTTTTGAAACTAGGGTCTGAACGTCATGTCTGTAATGAATTAGTAGATACTAACATTGTCTCTCTTGTTTATCTTAGACTAAATAATAATTTTACTCTTGTCTTCTCGTTGTTGAAGAATCTTCAAATTGTCCCACAATATAAACACACTTTTATTGGCTAGTTTCACAATTTTGTTATGTGGGACGCCTTAGTACTCAAAAACATGTTCTATGGTCTAGAACCACTCGATGAACTCGTCCGGACTCAAGTGACCATTAACATATGACAAATCTACTTTTACATCAAGATCTTAGCTTCTTTGATATTTCATGCCAAATCTTTAAGGCATTGGTTCTTCATCTATGAAATCTGCTTAGTGGAAGGGATTTATCGCATTCTTTTGATCTAAAAAGTTATCGTTATGGATACGGGCGAACCTTCCAGATTCCTTCATCTCGAAGGAGGTAAGTCTCTGTTGCAGTTGGAGAATTTCTTCTTGCACCTCTTCTGTGATAAGTTCCTGAAAATTTCTTTGTGAATTTCTTATAAGCAGCATTATGGCATTTCCCCTGAGCAGATCTCTGGCTATTGTCTCTTTGGGGGCGTGGTTATGATTTGATTTTAGGTAGGTGTAAGGTGTATGGGGCGAGGTGGAGTGAGAAACAAAAATTTTTTGGTTAGGTAGTGGAGGATTGAGGTAACCATAGGATAGGACAAGAGTTAGACTAGCTCTGATACCAAATGATACCAGAGTAGCCCAAACAACAATAAGAAAATAAATATTATTACTGAATGCAAATATGTGTTTACTACTAAACACTCTTGAAAGAGTAAATAAAAACTGACATGACACACAGACGCCCCCGTAAGGGGTTGATCCAGGGGCGGCGGTGGTGGTCGGTTGCATAGAGTGGACTGTGTAGTAAGGAGTCAGAATGTTGGTAGGACGTCAGTAGACAATAATAGCAGTAGCACGGGGATTGTAGGTTTGTAGTTGGGGATGGTAGCAAGTCCGGGAGGTTGGACAGCAGAATGACAACGATAAAACAACAGTAGTTACTGTTTGGGGGTGACAACATGGTGGACGCAGGTTTGGGAGGCAACGAAAATGCAAAGGAAAGGGAGGAGGGTTGGTTTTGGAAGGCTACAGTTGTGGCACGCCGAGTTCTGGAAGGGGGACAGCAAAGTGGACTTTAGCAAACAGCTGTGGGGTCTGTCCGGCGGATGCAGCAGGGGAGGAGGAGGGCAAGGAAATGGCGGCTGGGTGGCAAGAGGTTGGTAGGCTGGTTGGCAGTTGATAGCAGGAGGCTGTAAGGTGATAGGGGGCTAGGAAGGGTGGCTAGGAAGGCGTGGAGGCTTTAGGAACAACATGCACGCTGTTCTGCAGGGAGGCTGCAGCATGTACGATGATGGTGGCAGCGGAGGGAAGGTTGCGAAGGAAGGGATAACCGAGGATAGTTTTTTTCTCGGAATGAGTTTAGCCGGAGCACCACTTGATAGTCTTAGAAGGTGAAAACAGAGACGCTGATGACTGTCTCGATAGAAGACACGAAAAAAACTGAGAATCTAAACTCAAATGCAACACATATGTATGAAAGGAGTAGAAAGGAATGATCAAATGAATCGTGCTAAAAATTGGAAAGGAATCAAAAGAGGAGCCGCACGGTTCGCGGTTCAACTCCGTGCCATTCGCGCGAACCGGATGCCGCGTCCGGTCCAGGTTGTGGGAGACGCCAACGTCACAAAGTTTTGAAATTACTCTTTAGGCACGATCAATATTGGAGACGACATGAAAACATGATTTCATAACGCGTGGAAAATGAGTCAAATTTTGAATGGATATATTTGAATTGACTTTTCTTGATTAAATTAAATGGATGCAATAGTTGTTTGACGAATCTAACAGAGAACTTGAGGATTCACAAATTGGTGTGTGTCGAGGTTTGGAAGATCTAGATAGATTGCAGTATGGATGAAGCCTTGACATGACTTGGTGGAGTATTGGAGGGAACACCACTATTTAGGACCTACGAAGGATCTGTTAATTGATCTTGGACGAAGTGATGTTAGGAACTTGCAGAGCAGATACCTCAATATTGGGAAGGTGAATCCCAATGAGAATTGAGTTGGTGTGGGACGGTGGAGAGAAGGAGAGCTCTCCCAATGTGATGGCCTACTAAAAGATGTGTTGACAATATGGATGATAGCTACCCAAAAGTATCTTGGACGACTTGGGTGGGGTGGTGTCAGAAAGAATTTTGATAGAGCAACTACAATGATAAGTTGGTTTTGAATAGCCATAATGAAAATACTCGTTGATAGGTGATGAATTGAGTGGGGGAGGGGGATAGAACATTTCTTGATTTGAATAATTGTGAGACATGCATTGGAAAATGATAGCAAGAGGTGGAGTACGGTGACAATAGCACCATTGATACAACCCCGTTGCTGAGATGACAATTAATGACAATTTGAGGATGTTGACAACTCCATAAATTGGGAGGGCGAGAATTAGATAAAAGAAACACAGATTGGGGATGAACTTACCTCATTATTTCTTTGTTCCTTCAATGTCTCCAAATAGAAGTTATTTGTAGATGCACAAGAATTACTAATTCCTTATCTCTACGTTCTGATTTAATTAACTGCTTTTATTAATCTAATACAAGAACCAATCATCTCAAATATATTATCAATATCTATCCATGCTGAAGTACGCTGTTTTAAGATTTCCTTGGCACCCTTGGCTGCTTTTATTATCTGGCAGAATATTTTAATGATAGTTATGAGTATGTTTATAGCAAATGCAGTCACAGAGCTCTATAGGCAACTTATAAAAGTAAATTCCTTTGACTTCTTCCTTGATTTCAACAATATTTATCATGTTCTCACTTCAGAAATAAACAGTTTTCACCCTGTTCTTACTTCGGAAATAAGCAGCTTATTGTTCTTGTTTTGATCCAACACTTGAGCCTTCAAAATTTGTAATGAATATGCACTCATTTGCAATGTTGCCATTGCTGACTTCTTTACTCTATCAAATACACATTGTTTCTGTTGACAATGGGCGTCCACCTTCAAATCTTTATATTTCATTACTATAATGAAGATAAGTAGCTATATTAATCGTTATGGAAGCCATTTTGACTTCGAACAAAGAGCGTGCACGCGCACACACACATGGAGCTCCCCTTCACCATCATGTACAGCTCTATTTTTGTGCTTTTGTCTTAGTTTTAATCCCTATGCGTGTTTATGTTATGCACATGTTTTTTACTGCTTTTATCTGTTGTCACTTTTTTCTTTCCCTAGGAGTCATGGAAAGCAATTTTCTTCTTTGTGTGAACTCGCAATTGATTATATTGTAATTTGTGAGCAACATCTATACACTTTATATTAACTTTTGCATGTTATTTATCCTTGTAAATTCTAATTATGCACCTTATCCTTAGCATATCTTGACGTAGGTGGAAATTTTTATTTTTATAGGAACTAATAAATTTGTTAGGAAGTATTCATCCTAAAACACATCAAAGTTTTCACTTTCTGCTCTAAACTAAAAAATCTATAGTTTCATTTTTTTCATCATTAAGTTGTCATCGAACTTTACTATTTAAATTTTGTTGTCTTACTTATATTCCTGGGTATTAAATTAATGTGTTCCAGGTCATCCCTTCACTGCAGAAACGAGGTATTGGTCAAAAGATTGTTGAGAAAATAATCAGGTATTGTTAGATTCTCAGTAGATTTTTCCTTTACTATTTTCTTGTACAGTTTTTTTCTGTAAACATTTGATTTTTATATAAAGCGCCTGTTTAATCTTATACTTAATTTTTTTTGGTACATTGACTCTAATTTTCTTGCCGAGCTTTTGCATTCATTTATCATCTAGGATCTTTAAGACATCTCTGCGTGTTTGGTAGTAAATTTCTCTCTTAATTTTCATTCCAAATACACACTATATTTCTCAAATAATTGAGTATTCTTTTTCCATTAATTTCTTCGCTGTGCATATCCTGTTGAGTCATTTTGAAGGATGTGTTGGTTGCACTAGGCTATTTCAATGTTAACAAAAAAATAAACTTACAAGATGGTTTGATTTATGCTGGGCTTCACTAAAGCCTAGAAATGTTTGGAAGTCATTGATGCCTTTTATGAGAAACAATAGAAACAAGATTTTAAATCTTAATGTTCATTGATAACATAGTTCCTATGGATGACAGATTTTTTTTACTTGCATGTTGAGGCTGATATTGCATTATGCAAGGAACATCTGACTGTCAGTTAGCCAAACAATGTGTTCTTTTTGACTTACCCTTCAAATATATATTACTCATGACTCTTTATTAAAGCCTTCAAATGAAATGAGTAATAAAAAGAAGGTTCTAAACCTTCTTAATACAAATATTTGTATAGCTTAAGTACCCATTTGAAGTGGGTGGGGAGTGGTGGAGTGTAATGCATGGTTTTAATTTGAGCACTGGCTGTTGTAGCTGCTTCAACTATTATTCTAGTACTGTCTGTTTTTGATTGGCTTATTTGGAATGGGCACTTGATCATTGAAGTGTCCGCCAAACTTCTTCCCCATGCATAGGTGGTATTAGAGTTGAAGTTTACCTTGGTTTCTTTGCTTGATGTAATTCTTAGTTCCTATGATTTGACTTCTCATGTTTGAACTGAATTTGTTGATTCTCAAATTTCATGTCCTTCTTAGAGTTCTTTGATTTCAATATACAGGGTGTTGTGGATGAAGTGCCGAACCTTCCTTTAATGAGAAAACTTGGTGAGGCACATGAGATTAGAATTAATCCCACTTTGGATCACCATTGAACAAGGTTATGTGAACGTAACACTGGTTAGCTCTCTTTCCCGGGTTTAAAGTTTCAGTGTAACCATAGGTTTGGGCCCTAGTATATTGCACACAACTGACTCATTCCCCTTTGATTCTGATTTCTATCTAAAAGTTTATGCTGGATGCTTTTTGTTTGTGTCTTTGCATCAGAAAGGTTTCATTAGTGTCTTCTTACTCGCATTTGTCTGTCATGATGTCCTTTGAGATAAATAGAAAATTTTACGAAGCATATGTACTGGGGAATGGATGGATCGATCCCCTTAACACCAAATGGTGAATTCCGATGAAGTTGGTGGACATGGGAATTATTTTAGCTGGTTTAGTTTTTCCCCTACATTGATTGATTGCGTAAGAATTTTCTTGATTGTTTTGATACTATGTGCTGCTAAATCCCTAAAACTTTGCCTAGCATAATTAAATTTGACTGTAGAGTGGTGGACAAATAATCCCGAAATATGAGGCTCCATTTTTTTTAGGGTCTTCGTGTTTATAGTCCTTATGAGACAAGATTTTGGCATGTATGTCAGCTCTGAGTTTCAATTTATACTATGTGCGGCTTTCATAAAGTGTTTGATGTTTTGCTAACAGACTGCCACTGATAAGCCTTTAGAAGATAAAGATGATGTCTATTCATTATGCCTTTTATGCCCTAGGTGACACATACTACAATGACCGAGACAAAGGTTTGCAATCCCCCTATGGTGAGCTTACTCTGAAGCCCATCGTAAGTTTGGATTGCAAGCCAGTTGGTTAATATGGATATGGATGCCAATTTATCATCATGTTTCTTTTTGAGTTCTGTAAGTCATGAATAATCGTTAAGCTGCTAAGGTTTTCAAATAAAAAGTAACTGTTTATCTGCATTATGTACTTGCTTCTTGATTTGTCACGCTAACAATTTCTATTTAAAATATTCTATTTCATAGCCTCAACTGTAATGCTGAAGCTTCACATCTTCTTGCTTATTTTTCCCCTGCATGCTTTATTTTTAATTCAGAACGTGAAAAAATTTCAGGATCCTCACCAATAAAGGCATCTATGATATTTCGGCTTTGTGTTCTGAAAAGGAGAGGTACATCACTTCTATATCTTCTTCAAATTTTCTATTGAAAATGAGTCAAGGTTTAGCCTTTTAGTAATGCGACTGGATCTTCTTATAAATTTGTTCATCTATCTGTATTGAATTTAGCATTAAAAGTGAGAAAACAACGTTGATAACTTGAATTCATTGTTCTATTGAGTTTCTATTCAATTTTCCCTGAAGGACAATCTAGCAGTTGCCTCAGAAGCTTACCACTTTTTTTTTTTTTTTGGAAGAAAGCTCAGTCTATTGAATGCACTCATGATTATGCCTAGCTTTACAGAAAAATCATCACTCAACCATGAAATTTCGGCAACTCGATCACAGAATCTCACACTCATGTGTAGAATATATAAAACTCATTAAGCGGAAGATGGGACTTTTAGAACAAGTTCGATTTGTTCTCAGTTTCAGTTCTATTAGCATGTATACGATCGGCTTGGAATTACATCAAACGAGCCAGGGTATTTTTGGCATTCACACTTAATCATAATTCTATTTTTATTTCCTTGGACCTGGTGGCTTATCTTTGGAGCGAATGATAGGGATTGTAAGGTTCTTCACAGATAAAACAAAGAGTGCTTCTATTGCGAACGAGAAAGAATCAATTGATGGTTCTACTATGGATCTTCAATTTATAATAAAAGAGAGGGTTTTCAGCTTCTTGTTACGTGATAAAACAGACTCCATGATTATAGAGAAATCAAAAAGTTGTAACTATTCTTGGAGAATTTGTGACAAGAGGTATTACTCCTTGCCCTTTTCTTTTGCTTTTTCTTGAGAAGCATTGCTCAAGTTTGGTGATGTAACAATCAAACCGTATATGCAGATATTATCCACTTTGGCACAGTTTGCCCTATACGAGGGCTAAATATTTATTCTTCAAGCAACTTCTAGGAAGTCCCCTATTTTAGAGTGCTTCCACATTAGCACACTTAGTGAAGTTCTCAATAAAAATTCACCTGTTGCACCCAAAACACTATCTTATATTTGGGTTTTAGCTATACAGTCCAAGAATCTTTCTTCCCTTATTGATGTGAGGTTTGAATCATTTTGGGATCCTTTGCATCTTAAAAGGCTGTCTTCTTGGAAGCCTACTAAGAACGCCCTGCCAATCCTTATCCGAGCCTCGGCTTTGATGCTCGCTCGTTGCTTGTTGTGGATTTAAGACGTCCTTACCCATTGACTTCCACTTAGTTTGTTCTTTAATCACACCATGTTATAGGTCTTTTTTGATATCAATTATAAATACTCACTCCACACTATGCGAGATATTGTCATTTTGACTCAACGTATCTCATATTTGGCTAAATCCTATGTCACGACCCGGCTTGAGAGTTAAAGTTACCAAAGCGGGAATTGTCTGTCGGATGAAGAAAAATATCCAATAGTTTCATTTCACAACAAAATAAAATTAAAAGCACAAAAGGTCTATTCTATTTCATAAAACTTATATTTACACCAGTTTGTTCATATTTAAACAGTTACATCTAACAGAAAATAAAAACTAAACTATAATACTTATCAGTTTGCACTTGTCAACACATGTACATGTACTCTAGGGTCCATCTAGCATAAAACTAGTTTTTTTTTTTTTGTAAAATGTTAACTAAAGATTGAGTTAAAACTACACGGTGAGCAAATTTTTCTAAATTACAATAATTCTTTTCTTAAAATATCTTATAAATATAGTAAAAAATAAAAAGACAATGTGCAGTAAAAAGTGAATATGAAGAAAACAATTTCGTTTACTTTCATTTATTTCTGTTACACTTTTCATTATTGACAGTCACCATCTAAACATATCTAAACATATACTTTTAAAAAATACATACGTTTAGCTTTTTCAACCCATCATAAAGTTAGACAATCATTTTCGTTTTCATTTCTATTTTGGTGCACATGTACGTTGCATTCCCCTGCTAATACCATCTTGCGGTGACTATTATATGCATGCATATTTTATATTTTAATTTTTCTTTTGCATTTAACATTTAAAAGGAAAACATGAATTCTTACATTTTAAAAGAAAATATGGAAATAGTAAAAACATGTATAAATAAACAGAACTATTGTAAAATAAAAATATAATTACTGAACTGTACGATGCAGTCAATTATCCATTTCCTCAGATTAATCTAGTTCCTTTGTGAACCTATAATAACACATTGGGCTTATTTTGCTTCTAATAACAATAGGTTTAATTAATTTTTATCAATTTTTACCTTTCAAGAATCTAGATCGCAGGTATTGGGAGCGATCATTGGATTTTCAATTCAAAACTCATCACAAATGCAAATGAATTTAAGAGATGAAATTAATAAGAACAAAGCTGGACAGAAATACATTCGCTACACCCATGTACAACATGGTTGTACAAATGAAAATAAGATTCGCCAAAAAAAAAATCACATAATTAAATTCCGCACCAAACATTGTGTTTTCAATTCTTAGCTCATTGAAAAATGCTAACGAATTTGAGTGATGAAGTTAATGAGAACAAAACTCGATAGTATTACTTTTGGTAAAACCATGACAACATGATTATACCGAAGAAAATAAAATTCGGACAAAAAAGTCACATGTATAAAATGTAAAAGAAACTTTTTTTTTATACAGTACAAACAAAAAAAAAACAAAAAAAAAAGAATTCTCGGTACAATAATGTACAACATTTTTGTACCAAAGAAAAAAAAAGATATAGAAAAAAACAAATACGTCTATGTATATAACAGTTGTACAAGAGGAAAAAATAAATCAGCAAACATTTAAGCTCATTTAGATACATCACATGGTTGCACAACAAAAAAAATACAAAAATGTTACGTTCATTTAGTTCTACATATATATTGACATAAAAAGAAAACTCTTGGCAGTTAGAAAACATCTTCGGTTAGACCTTTTTTTTTTTAAAAGAAAATGATTGGATCACATTTGCAAGCGTATTTTTGGATTTACTTACCAAAATGACAATCATTTGTTGTATTTTGAATCCTACGAGAATCTGAGTCTCTTCTTCGTCGTTAAGTTAGGAGACAAGCAGACATGTGGAGTTTTAGAATGAGAGAATGTCGGCAAATAGAAATATATGAATGAAACATGAAAAGAGAGAAAATGCCAAAGTCTAATCTTGGTACAACTAGAGAATCTCAACTGTGGGGTAGAAAATCGACAGAACAACAAACCTTGTAAAAACCCTGGGATCTTGATGCCGATCTTAGAATATGGAACGTCAAATGAACCTAGGCATCAAAAACCTCAATCTCTGTCTTTGTTGTGTTCGTTTTTTCCTAGACAAGCCAGGTTGGGATCGGGCCGTGCGGTTTCATTATCTTATTTTAGATTAAAATATATTTTTTAGAATAAAAAAATTAATAAAATGATTGACATGTGACATTTACGGATTGGCTTCCGCACGTAGCTCTACATGGTTTATTCAGATGTAATAATTTTTCTACTCTTCTTTTACGAATTGGCTTCCGCACGTAGCACGTAGCTCTTCTTCCTCTGTTTGCTACTCGCGGCAACCGACGGAGTTGCTCGCGACAGTCGACAGGGCTGCTCGAGCCTTAAGGTGCTCGATCGAGCATTTCTCAATCACAGAAAAGGCCCACACAACTACAAGAGAGGTGTGTGATCACTCATTTTTTTTTCTTGACTTCAACACTTTCTCCTTTCTCCTCGTTTTTCCTTCTGCTTTATCTATTTTTTTAGTGGCTTCTTTTTCTTCTTCCTTCTCTATCTGTCTCACTATCTTTCTCTCGCTCCCTTTGACTTACTTTCATTTGTTTGTTTGAACGAGGGATTGAGAGGACACACACACACACACACACACACACACACACACACACACACACACACACACACACACACATATTTTCATCTTACATATGTGCTCGCGCTTCAATAATACAATAAAATAAATCTCTCTACTTCTCTTCTCATAATCTTTTTTTTTTGTTCATCTATGAAGGTTAGATCAAGTTGTATATTTATATGGTCGGTAACGAGCTTGCTACTCGTTAGCAATATACTTTTGTAGTAAGGAGATATGAAACATATTATGTACCCCTTACATATGTGCTGGTAATACAAGCTTATAGACCACTTTCCTTCCCTATTCCAGCTGCCAGGTCCCAGCTACCGATCACCCTACAACCTTCCTACCCATCCAGCCGTCGACCTCTTACCCCCTCCCTCCCCTCCTGCTTCCAACCACCTATTCCTTACCCTCACCCACTTCAACCATCAACCATCGTGCCAACACCCCCGTTGTCACCAGATCTTCCTACTCGGCCCCTAGTCGGATATTGATATTATTGTGTTCTCTAGTTCCGATTGATTCTTGATTATAATATGATATCTTTTGAGCGATAATATTTGGCTCCATTTTGCGATTTGGATTAAATTTCGGCACCATTGTATAGCTCAATAATGCCTTCTCCCTTTCTAATATAGGATTTGGTTAATTAATGCTCCTAGGATTTGGTTAATTAATGCTCCATTCTTCATAGTACTTTCCATGCTATCCTTATCTAGGCTTCGTCCCTAACATTCTTTCATCTTTTTCAGACTACTCCCTTGCGATTCAAGATGTCTTGAGTGGTATCTTCTCCACCATTCTTGCTAGTTTTTATTATGAGAACAATTTGATTTATATATTTAGCACTAGTCTTCTTTTGTATTCCATAATATTTATTATTGGATTTATGTGCGACTTCCTATCTTGTGAATAAATGTTATTCTCTTTTGAACCATGTAAATCAGAAAATTTCCTATATGTTTGTTGTCATTTATTATTTTTAATTATATTTGGTCTGGTGTTAGTTTTGTTTTTCCCAAATTAATCTTATTACCCTCTTTGTTGCTGTCAACTTAGTTGTTTTGGGAGTTTCTTTTGCAACAAATTAGTATCACAGTTGCTTGATTGTTTTTTTAGAAATGACATCATCTAGTGGATCAAAATTTTCCACCAATACCCCAAAATATGAGTTTGAGAAGTTCAATGAGGATCTCAACTTCTAGAAAATGAAAGTGAGTGCATCTTTATTCAAGAAGGAATTGACTTATGTGTTATATTCGTATAAAATAAAGTAAATAAAAGGACTACTTGATTAGAATGGTTTGGAGGAAGCAACCGTCTTGACAATTTTGTTTTAAGGAGACGATTGTCTCACTCAAAGCAATGAATCGAATCAGATGAGGGAATGAGAGAGAGAGAATAAGAGGTAGGAACGGGTCTTGGAGAAGAAGAACAAGGAGGCCACTTAACCTTGGTGTGCTTGTGTTGACCTCATTTTTAGTGAGGTCTTAGTTTCTTACTCCCATAACCCAAAATCTAGTTTTAGGAATTCTTATTGACCGTCCTAGCGGACTAGCAATGGAGCCCACCTCCCTTAGGACTTCAAGCCACTTCTTGACTCATTTTTTTGTGAAGAACTTGCATGAGTGGTTCCAAGCACTCAACTTCCAGTTGCAAGGGCTAAGAACCAACATGTAGAGGGNTCGAATCAGACGAGGGAATGAGAGAGAGAGAATAAGAGGTAGGAACGGGTCTTGGAGAAGAAGAACAAGGAGGCCACTTAACCTTGGTGTGCTTGTGTTGACCTCATTTTTAGTGAGGTCTTAGTTTCTTACTCCCATAACCCAAAATCTAGTTTTAGGAATTCTTATTGACCGTCCTAGCGGACTAGCAATGGAGCCCACCTCCCGTAGGACTTCAAGCCACTTCTTGACTCATTTTTTTGTGAAGAACTTGCATGAGTGGTTCCAAGCACTCAACTTCCAGTTGCAAGGGCTAAGAACCAACATGTAGAGGGTCCGGAAATGAGTTCCTATAGGATCAAACAACCTTAGGTGAACTCTTTGTGACTCGATTACTCGAGAACGCCGCAATTCACGCACTCACTGCACCACACACGACTTTGACTTGAATCGACTCGCCCAATCCCGCCTCCCGCGCAGAAGAAGCTCTGCTCACCTGCTTCGATATTCTCTGCACCCTGCTTCAACTCGCTTGACTTCGTCTCTTCACCCTGGCACACAGGTCTTCACTCGGCTCTCCTTTCTCGATTGAAGCATTCGCTAGCTTACCTCTCCCTCTCACGACCGAATCCTCGCGCCTAACACCCTCACTGAGCCGAACTCCCCTTCTTCCTCTTGAACATAAAAGGAGGAGACGAGCATTCTCGAGTCGCAGTCACATACGTCCTTTTAAGCGCAACAACTAAAGTAGAGGAGAACAGCTTATGGCATTGCACTAATTCTACACCAAATTCTTCCAGTTTTTGATCTTCTGCAAACACAAGGTGATGGGTTTCTGTCTTTTTTTTTTTACTGATAGAATACATAGGAATTGAGTGGCATGCTAGTAAATCTTTCTTAAGCCTTTTTTTTATTTATTATTATTATTATTATTTTCTTATATGCTTTACATTGGCATGTTGTGTTTTTTCATATGCACTTCAGGAATTATTTCAAAGCTATTTAATCTGCATTATTTTACAACACTGTCTCACAACAATTAATTTTAATCTGTCCTATATTCTAGTGTAAGGTGTTGTGGTTATTTGAAAGTTGAATGATTGTGAGCTGAATTGTATAATAAGTTGAGAGTAATGCATAATGTGATAAACAACTAAGCATGATTAAACGACTGGTGACGATTGAAATTTTTTTTTTACCATTGCGGAGGCTTTCTCTCATCGAAATTGTGAAGATTCTTATGTTGATTAAATGAGTTTGCTTGCCTGAATCGATTGTTTGGATAGGAAGAATTACATGCATGCCGCTCAATTGCTATGTGCTTGCATATCTATTACATTG
>NEWO01000060.1:1255251-1297600 GCA_003013225.1 Phalaenopsis aphrodite
AGCCCATCCACCTAATTCTCAACATAACATCCCAAGGTTTTAGGAGCATACCCTAGGTAAGAGTTCATTCACCTAATCCTTAAATGCACAATGAAACTTGACACTTGACCCTGATTCACAAATTGATCAAGACACTAGACACCAGGATGCACCGAGGCGTAGTCCATACTTCCTTAATTAAATCAATAGTGAAATTCTCATAATGACTTAACCTATAATAAAACCCAATGCATCGGGATTGAAGCTTGAATATTGCACTCAAATACTCCTGGCAATTGGAGAAATTTCTTAACGCCACATATGGATCATCGGACTAGGATAAGTTTAGGGTCTAGGTGGCGAGGGCGATGACGACATTGCTTATGTGTGCTTAAACAAGGGATACGAAGTGAAATTATTAGAATAGTATCTCCTACCTCAAGGATCTTCAATAAGGGAGAGGAAATGATTCATGATACTATTCGCCGACTCTTGATGGGATCGTTGCCCCCGACACTCTTAAGTTGTAAGTAGTTCTAGCACGATTAGAGTGACTAACCTGTGGACTCTATGACTTTACAAAAATATTTACTAAAATAAAACAAAATCCCTTTTGCATGTTAAAAAGAACTCTGCAAAAAAAAAGACTTAAACGACAGCTTTTACATGAAAATCAAATAATTTTTCTATGAAAATTTATAAAGGTCAACGGCTAGTCACTTGGATTGAGGTTAAGAACTACCTCCTATAGATTGTCGAGTCGACAACTCTTACTCAAGGTCGGGAAACACACAACCCAGCTCTAAGCCCCCATTTTTACCAATGTCTTATACATAGTCCTGAGCTGTCATATGTGACTACAGTTTTCTTTTGCTCGTGATTCTACTACTCATTTTTATGACTTTCATGTTTGGTTTTTTTGTCTTATTTATCTTGCAAGTATGTTTAAATATGCTGTAAATCATACTATGATCACAATATTAATCACACAACAGTAGCAGATGCTTAGGTACGCTTTTACAGCCTATTTACAACATTTTACTTTTCAAATCACATTTTATTTACCTGCAATTTGATTAGTCTGTACGCAAAACCGGTACTGAAACCAAAACTGAAACAAAATAAAACTAAATATTGACACCAAAATTGTGAAGCACAAACCACCAATCTCAAACACTTAAACCTGGAGCCGTCGTGACGACAAGAGCTTGTAGCCAACTTTGCGGGCAGCACGACCAAGAATTCAGACCGAGTAGCAAGAGGATCTTCTTCAGCATTATCTCTTCCTTAGCATAATAATAAC
The DNA here is from genome assembly GCA_003013225.1 of Phalaenopsis aphrodite. Taxonomy (NCBI): domain Eukaryota; kingdom Viridiplantae; phylum Streptophyta; class Magnoliopsida; order Asparagales; family Orchidaceae; genus Phalaenopsis; species Phalaenopsis aphrodite. The sequence continues at coordinate 1,256,534 of NEWO01000060.1, forward strand.
TCATAGGACTTCGAGGTAGCTCGCCTAGAGCGACGTAAATCCTCACCCTCTTTTAGGCCCTTGCACAACCATGTTGTGCAACATAAGTCCTAACTCGCTTTAGGTTCCGAGATTGTTGTGTGGTACGACGTAAACCCTCCTTTCTCTGTGGGCTATTTGCATAATCGAGTATTATACAAATATAAGTCCCAAATAATAAAATTGACAGGATTGAACAATTGAATAACATCATCTCTAAAAATGCAGCCACACAGTAGGATAGTTTGGGAAGTCACTGAGGGTTCTCCTCAGGATCTGTGAGATCCCCTACCTTTTCTTTTCTTTGGACTCCTAAAAGAACAGTTCCTACTTGAGCCACTCCCACTTGTTTTTCCACGTCCTACCGTGAAAACCTAAATCTTGAAATCTTGAAGACTAGAACCACTGATCATTATCGAGAGTTTTCTCAATTGACTCTAGCTATTTGAGATGTAATTAACTATAGGGGCTTGCCTCTATAGGGAACTTGAATCCCAGGTAAAATAAACCCTATATAATCTTTATATTAGATAGGAAAACTTGTCGGTCATACATAAAAAGGTTCGCAGACCAAACGGATGTCACAAATCTCTTAGTTTGCATGATTGAGTCTATCTCCGAGGTCTATACTTATCTTTCGGGAGGGTATAATATTCGCGGTATTAGACACGATTATGCAAACTATTGGACGAATGAGATCCATTTGGTCTCATTTTTCAAAAATTAAAATATACTACTTCCAAAACCCAAACTATATATATCTATTATATTAAATTAAATTTTAAAAATGATTTTCATATTCATATTTTCAAATCTCTATCAATCGAAAAAGTTGACCGACAGCTTGCATGCATCTAGGGCAAGGGAGACAACATGAGCATAGGTGAAGGAGGAAGCAACTAGTGGCTTTGCGTGATAGGGGAATAGTTGAAGTCGAAGCCTAAGCGAGCCTTGCTTCTTTGCGTGCGTGCGATGCCGTAAGCCGTGAGCAGTAGAGGAAAAAGATGAAGCCTAAGAAGCACCGTGTGTGCTTTTAGAAAGAAGAAATCATGCAGGAAGGGGACAATTGAGCCTTGCGTGCACTTTTGTGTGGATTCCAAGCAGAACAGGAGAGGGTTGGCGTGCCAAGGCCTTGGAGGCATCCCGTTCGAGGAAGACGAACAACTTTCATGCGAGAGAAGAGGACTTTGAGCAGAATAAGAGTTCGTTTGGGGCAGCTTATTAGTGCGACGACGTTTTGAAAACGCACCCGGTCTGTTTGGGTAAACTGCATTTTGACAGCTTATGCGTTTTCAAACGTTGAAAATAACGTTTTCATGCCGCAACTATCTAGATGCGGTGTCAACTTTCTGGCTGCGGTTTGATTTTTCCAAAAAAATAAAAATTTGTAGTAGCAACCGTACCTAGTTTATCAGCAAATTATTTTTAATCAGCTTATCAATAGATTATTTAGTAAGATGCAGCTGTCCCAAAGAGACCGTAAGTAGGAGGGATAAGTGGCTAGTGTGAGAAGAAATGAACCAAGCCGAGCAGCCCTAGTTTGAAAGTTTTGCTCTTTTACGCGAGTTTAAGTTCCATCGACCCAACGAATTGAGAACTAAGGTAAGATTAATGAACTTTATTTTCTTATTATTTAATTTAAATTAATCTTATAAATACTAATATTAGTTTATATTGATTTATAACAAAAATCCTAAATCGAAGATCTCTTTATAAGATTTGAAAACTAAAAGTGTTGACTTTAACAGAAGGAGAAGAAAGAAAATGTATGGAATATGGCTTGGTGTTTTTATTTAATAAGTTAATTTGAAATGTTAATAAGTTAATATGAATATCTTATGAATTAAAACCATTGATTAAGATTGTGCGAACAATTAAATTAAAAGACAAGGGAATCTCTTGAGCTTGAGGTGAGTAATTTTGTTTCCAAGTTAAAGTAACTTTCTTATTATTGAATGTTTATTCATGTTTTTAATTTTTTACATTTATGATATATACAGTGAGATTTAGACTACAACTAATTTTTCATGTTGTTCCATATGAAGCAGACATGTTAATTCTGCTACATAAATAGTCGCATATTAGTTTTTCTAGAAAGATATTAGATTATATTATTACATAGCATTTAGAAGTATGAATGTTAACCGTTCTGCATAAACAAATGCATAATAGTTACCAATGAAGTTATTAAATTATTGCATACTCTTTTGATTCTAGTGAAAGTGTATTTATTTATGAGTACATGAATCCAAAGTGACTCATAAGAAGATAATATATGTTATGAAGTATTAAAATTTTGTATATGTGAATGCTTGTATGTGAATGTTAAGATAAGTTCACTCCCTTATGGTATTGGCTGGGGATGGCTATGTACTCGCGCCTATAAATATTTTCCTATTGCTTTGGATAATTATGAAACTTAGATCATTAATCATTGTGCCGACGTGATAATATCAATCAAGGGTGAGTAGACACTCTACCACCTCATAGATTTAAGAAACATTGATCAATAACCGATGTGCCGATGAGAGAGTATTAGTTAAGGGTGAGTTAGATACCTTTTCATCTCATCTAATTCTGTAATTTAGATCATGAATTGCTGTGTCGATGAGCTAATATTGGTATGAAGTGTGTTAGGTTATATTTTGACAATACTCTTAAGATTTATGTGTAAGTTAAGAATTTGAAGTTTACTAAAGTTTAAGAGATTACATTTTGAAAATTAAAATTAAAATTAAAATTAATGCACATATTATTTTAGATTTTTTTTATTGAGAAATGAAATTAATACAAACATTAGATTATTATATAATTTTCTATAATCAAATATGAAAGATCAACAAACATATTGTTTTTTTTAGGTTACTATACTTTAGAAGTATAATTGCTCTACTGATTTTTCTAAGGTAACTCATTATGTTGTTTTAATACTTTTCACATTTATGTTTTTGAATAAAAGATGAATACTAGAGGATATGGAATGCGAGGTTAGCAACTTGAAAGGTAAACTTTTATTTGTTCAATTAAATTACTTTCTTTAGAGACTAAAATGAATAATAACAAATTTAATTTCACCGTCCAACTATTTGTTCCCAACTTCATTAATTCCAAGTTCTGAGCTTAGTCATGACATAGGGGTGGCATGCTAGAACATTCTCAACCACAGAAAAAATAGGTATTAGCTCAACAAAAATATGCATCGCACACATAAAAATAATAAAAGTAATTTTTTTATAAAAAGAACCTATAAAAAGAAATTACAAGATTTGTCTCAATCAAAGTAGTCCACTATATATTAAAGTTACGTGGTTATAATTTTTGTTGAGATAGAAGTGACAGTAATAAATTTTTTTCGTGAAAAGCCCAAAAAGAAGAAAAATCACAAGGACTGACCCAATCAAAACAATCCACTGTGTATTAAAGTTGCATAGTGATATGCTTTGTGGTGACATTGACATTAATCATGCAAGTATACATTTCGATTAAGTAATATTCAAATTGAGTTCGAATTATCGATCTCACATAGAATTTTGTTACTTTTCAAATTAGTTTAATTAATATTCTACTAGCTTTCAGTTTAATTCAAAACTTAAAATTTTTGAAAGGTTTTGTAGAAGTCCTAAGATATTTAAAATGAATACTAATTATTCTTGTTTTGGCTAACGTTTGAAAAATTACTTTCAGTTGGACTATGTGAAAATTCTATGTTTATCCACTAGATTCTCTCACTTACTATTGGCAACTAGGGGCAATTATTCATTATTCTTTTTTGAGATATAAAAAACATTGGAGTCTCATATTATGATTAAGTTTTTTTAACCTTGTAAAAGCTCCTAGGATTCCTCATTCCCATTTGCGATTGCAATCTCTTAATGATAATATTCCTATTCCACTATGAAATTGTGAGTTAACCTAATTTTTAGTCTAGTCTTTTTCTGACAGTCCTAGATCGCAATTGATTTTAACATTTAAAGTGGTAGGGAAGAAAGTAAATTAAGCATTGAAGGTTAGCACATCAATGTCATACATTTACATTAAGAATTTTACATGGATTGAAAAAAAAAATCACAACACCAATTCAAAGAAGCAAGAAAATTTAGTTCCTAATCATTTGTGAAGAAAACACATTGAAAATAAAACAAGGTTTATAAAAATAAAAGGAGAAAAAAAAACCCTTCTCGCTCCAAGCCAATCAATCTTTTTTCTATAATGTGCTCTCCCCTTGAATTACTCTCAACTCTCACAACAAATGTAAAACTCACTCTCACACCCTCTAAGTGGTCACCAAGCACACACTCCCCGTTCTAAATCCATGCTTTTTTGAATAAATTTTGGTCGAAACGTTTGTAAATCGCCAACTTCCCTACGTTGGTTGAGACTTGAGAGCAAATATCTCAATCTCTACTTTCTCGAAGGCAACATAGTTACAAGTGATGCACCAATTATAACCTTAGACGATTTAACTCGATTATAACACAAGTGGTATGAACATATTTTAAAGAGCGTGAGAGCAGGTTATGTGCTGAAGTGGCTGTGGAATACCAAGGAATTGACAGTAGGGGTTGTCAGCGACATTGGGAAGGATGTAGGAAGAAGAAACTGCTGTTGGAGAGCAGGTGGGATGAGTGCGAAAACTATCTAGATTGAAAACAGCAGTCCAACGACGAATAGATAAGGTGCGGGCAGCTAGACAGCCAGCCAAAAGCAATAAAATGGCAATTTTCTGCTGAGACCAGCAGTTGGAAACGCTCCACTGGTTGTCCAGCTGAAAATAGGGGGAGAACGACGAACAACCAGATATGGGCGATAAGAGTTATCCATCACATATTCATGGGCAAGCTTCATGCACACCACATGCTAAAGAATGAGGGTACAACACTTCAGAGAGTAGAAATTAGAGAAAAATTCTCTGAATACATAAACTAAAAAAAAATTGAAATCCAAAAAGTCCAACACACATTTGTAGAAGTGTCCTAATATAAAACAATTTAATTAGAAAATAGGAAAATAGGAAAAAAACCAAAAAGAAAGACGCAAAAGAAGGAAACTAGTCGAAAGTAAAGGAAAGAAAAAAAAGAAATAGAAGCTGCGACGCTGGCTCTCATGATCACAAAATTCTAGCTGTCCCGCACACTACAGGATTTCGTGATATTGCAAACACGATAATGTTACTCCCGCACCATTCTCCCCGAGTAGGATATGATTTTTCTTTTCTGGAAACATCTGGATTCTGTTTCCCATAAAACATCTGTAGAGATTATCGAAGTAGTAGTTCATCACTTATATCTTGTCATATGTTCGTGGGTTTGTCGCGAAATCGAACTGAAATTTAGCACCCAGCTCACTCCTTAGAGCCTTCTAGTGGAAAAATTTCTCATTTCTATCTTGAGTGATGACATGCTGCACTGTTCTAAATGGTGGCAACCTATGGCGTAAATTGAAGTGAAAGGAATCTTGAAACTCCTCCAATAAGGGTCGTATTACCTCAAATATTGTCTCTTCCATGGTCTTCTAACATTACCAATGCCAATTTTATATTTGCCTCTCACAACCCGTAGAAATGTGACACGAGCCACTAAAGATCCTGTCTCTATCGGAGTACCCATAGATAATTCAAGGATGATAATTCAAGGATGATATGAGTTTATATGTTAAGCAAAAAATGTGATGTCTTTGAGATAGTTAAGAAGTTGAAGGCACATAATAATAAGTAAAAATACAAGAAAATTTAAAGGTTAATAAAAAACTATTGCTTAGAATTTTGTTTTTTTTTCAATTTGAATACTTTTAGGAAAATGAATGCTTTCTTAGATTTAAGATTGTAGTAAGATAAGAACGAAGTGTTAGGAAAAACTAAGCACTATTGGAGTGAGACAGATGTATATTATCTATGATTTGAGCAGAGTTTTTTGGGTTGATGCTATTAATAAAATATGTTATTTGATAAACATATTTTGCTACTAATATTAAGAACTCGTGAGATGGTGTGGCCTGATCATTCTTATACTATTCACTTTAACAGGTTTTTGGTTCTCTTATTTATGTTAATGTCAGAGAGTAAATAGAGCTAAAATGTGCATTTTTCTTGAGCTTGTAGGTGGGGTCAAGAGATGTAAGCTTTGGCCTATTATTGCTTAGTTGCTGGCTTTGTAGGAATGTTAATTTCAATAAGTGTGCCATCTTTCAACAGGTATCAATGCATATTAATATTTTCAGAGGATATTAGAAAGTAAAAAAGATCAATAAAATTAGAAATACATGAATACTTGATGACAAATAACTATGATAGCTTATTGAACCTAGACTTGGGCAGGAGGTGACTCAATTATAGCTAAAAGAAATGATTGTGGGCCAATTTAGAGCATCTTAGAGATTTGATTATGAGGATTTATTATTTTCTTATATGTTTGCATATGCTTTAAGTTTTGTTTTGTTTATTGGAGATCAAACATCCACTTCTAATGAAGTTATATGTGGAAGACAAATCAATGGAACACATCTATTGTTTAATGAGTTAGAATTTTTGCATAACAATGAGAATTATGATTCAGTCGAACTCCCTTAAGAGCAAAAGAGTTGCTGGATGCAAATAGATCTTCAAGCTTAAGTAAGGAAACCCAAGGTGAAGCTAATATTAGATACAAAATGATTGATTGCAAAAGAATGATGATGCCAAGCGTACCATTTGGTTTGTATTTTATTAGTAGCAGTCGCAATGCAGAACTTTTAGATAGAATAGTTAACCATGAAGACAATTTTCTTAAATCATGATTTAAATAAGAAGATTCATATGCAATAGCCTCCAATTTTGATAGTATCAAATAATAAGATTAGGCATGTTTATTGAAAAAAAAATAAAAATAAAAATTGGCGATTGCATGATCAGTCATGGGTTTTTTAGGAATTCATTTGACATTTTTTCTACATCTACTATTATATGTTGATGATAATTGATTTTAGTTAGAGACATCATAAATGTAGAAACTGAAAGTTGATTTGAGTGTATCTTTTGAAGTGGGACACTTGATGGTTTTTAAAAGTTTTTGAAGTGTTGATAGTTAAAAATAGAAAGAAAAACATTTTATTTGTAATATATTTGAGAGTATGCATGTGTTCAAGATTGATGCTGAAGGTAGTTATACTTTGATATGGTGGTGGTAGTGTGTATTTGTTTTTATTTTTCCTTAGAGGGAAAGATGTTCATCATTTTATATTGTTTTTTTATATCATCTATATTTCATTGACCACCTTTTTTCAGTATTTTAATTAAAAAATTTACTATTCAAGCAAAGAAATAGTTTTGTGAGTTTTCTTGTATAAAAGTTTGATATAAACATTGTATTGTCTTGCCCACTACATAATCCTTTTCTTTCTCATAGATAGAAGATTAATTGTAAGTTGTAAAACATGCAATAATGTATTGAGGGTTGGGATTGAGATGCCTCTCTTCATGTAATAGTTAAAAATTCATATGAAATTTTTATTTCTGTATTGATGGGATAGGATTTTTTAGTTTGAAATATGTTGACAAGGTTTGTCATGTCACGATCCGACCCGGTGAGCTTGGAATTACCAAGGCAGGAACTAACGGTTGGACGGAGAAGATCAATCTAACAGTTTCATTCATCACAAAAATAAAAATCTAATGCACAAAGAGTCATTCTAGTTCATAAAACTTATATATTTACAATAAATTATTCATATTTAAATGTTTAAATTCAAACAGAGAATAAACTAAATCACAAACATATCAGCTTATGCTCCACGGGGCCTATATACGTACTCACAGTGGTCCATTTAATCTATAGCTGATTTTCCTGTACAAAATGCCAATAACTATGGTTTGAGTTAAAACTACTTAGTGGGTAAATGTTTCTGAATTACAATAATTCACATTTTTAAAATATTTTTATAAAAATGCAGTAAAAATGAAAGTTGTGCAATAAAAAAAATAAATTTCATTTTCTTTCATTTATATAGGTAACACTTTTCATAATTAAAAGTGACCATCTAAACGTATACTTTATAAAAATAGATATTTAACCCTTTCCAACCAATTGACAATATTTTTCATTTCAATTTTTATTTCCATTTCCATTTCGTGCACGGGTACAATGACTCTCATATGCATCAATATATCATATTTTATTCGGTTTTATCTTGCATTAAACATTTAAAAGAAATCATATACTTTTGAATTTAAGATAAAAGTTGGGGAAAACAGTAAATAAGCAAAACTATTGTAAAATAAAATATATTTACATACCTCAAGCAAAACTATTGTAAAAAGAAAATACATTTACATACCTCAACAATTTTGTTTGCTAACCTTTTTCTTAGGTTATTTTGGTCTCTTAGGTACACTTATAATAAAAATTTAAATGAGATTAACTTATTATTCTTTATTAATCTTCTATCTTATTAATTATAGATTTTCTTAACTATTTATTTATCTATATGAACATATATACCCATAGATGTAATATTTATAATACACACACACACACACACACACACACACACACACAACTCCTCTTTCCACCTCGCAGTTAGTCCAATATTCCCGTAGATTTACCATGATTCTATTGCAGGACATGGAGATCTCATAAAAAAAGTAGAGAAAAAGGCTGACAAACCAACAATATTTTTCTCTGACGCTGAAATTTTGAATTGTGCAGGAAAATACAAATTTACACTAGTTGGAAAGTTTCAATTAGATCGCCCTAAGATGGAGATTATCATGAAGGTTATTGAAGATTTCAAACTAGTTGGGGATTGACAGGTGTGTTTTTTCAATGGAAGACATGTTATGATACAACTGAGCATAGAAGAAGATTACATAAGGATTATTTCAAAGAAATTCATCACAATCGAGGACAATCATATGAAATTGCTCAAATGTACCCCTGATTTTGATCCCAGTCATGAACCTTCAATTGCATCTATCTGGTTCTCATTACCTGAACTCAAGCTTCATTTCTTTGACCTACGTAACTTATATGCAATTGAGACTATCCTTGGAAAACCTTTACAGGTAGACATATCTACAATTCATTTCTCAAGGCCCTCAATTGCAAGGATTTTGATTGAAAGAGATATTTACACTACTAGATGTAGAAGAAATCTGGCTTGATGGTTACTGAGAAAAATCATTATGGAACAAAAACCTTACTACTGCAAGCACTACAAGATGTTTGAACACCCGCAAGAGAAATATTTCAGATTGCACCCACAGTTGAGAACTAATAGTCAAAAGCAGGAACATGTTGTTAGTGCACCCCACGTGCCTGAACGTGGTCCCAACAAACCTAATGACACACACACACACAAACACACACACACACACACAAATTACGGTTTATGTTAAAACTTTTAACACTTTTCTTTTTTTGCATACCTAACATAAGAACTGTTTAATTATAACTAAATTTTAATTTTAGAATTCTTAATTTCATACTATAACACGACTTAATAAGAAAACAATAATTCATTATTGAAATCAAGTTTATATCTGAAGTTATCTTTCCCCTTTTCTACCTCAGGTTTATTAAATCTTTAAAGATGTAAGAGTCAATATTAGGATTTTCGTTTTTTGACTTAATTTAAATTACTTAACATTAATAACTAAATAATTTAAATTAAAATAACACTAAGTAAATTAAATTCTTTCCTTTTATTCCTCTTCCTTGCCCTAAAAGCCGAATCGAGCTAAGGATTCGATTGAACCTTTCACGCAAACAGAGCTCCCCCCTCGCACATAGATGAATCCCACGTTATCTTCTTCCTTCCTAAGCCCTCGATCGAGCTTCAAATCGGTCGCTCGAGCCCACTTTCTCATCCTCCTTCCTTTTCTAGCCACAAAAGTTAGACAGCTCGCCTCCTCCTTTCTTGGTGAGTTGCACTATTGGGAGAACTCGCCGCGTCCTTCCTCTTTCAGCTCTCGAGTAAGGCAGATAAGCTCTCCCATGGTCTTCTTCACTTGGGTAGGTCGCTCGAGCCTTCTAAGTACTCAAATGAGCTTTCCCTTATTCTCCCCTCTTTCCTTTGATGCTCGTGGCACTCAGCAGGGCCGCTCAAGCTATCTTCTCTTCGATTTGATCATGAAAATAGAAGGAAATGATCACAACAGGTGAGCCACTCGTCTCCTTCTCCCTTCTTCCTCTTCTCCTTCTTTTGTTGCTTCTTCTTCTCCTCTTTTTCTTCTTCTTCTACCTCACTCTCTCGCTCTCTCAGTCTCCCTCTGTTTCTCTCATGCCTGCTAAGTGTGGGTTCGAATGGGAGGAGATGAACTCCCCTTCATTTTTAACTCCTTATGAGCGGAAAAATATTTATGTACGTCATACACACGCAGAATTACGTGCATATGAATGTTATTTGGAGGGTATGGCAGAGTTATGTCGCTGTTATTGGGGTTAATAGCCTCAATAATCTCACAAAACCCTCGAATGATAGGAAAAAAGTTGAGCGCCGAATCATATATTGTATTGGTAGGTTATTGGACGGTTATTGAGATGTTATTGAGGTTAATACCCCCAATAACTGAGTTATTGGAAGTTTATTCGGAGTCATACACACATATAATTGTGTGCGTATGACGTACGTATATAGCGCTCTTATGAGCGGTGGAGTTTTCGCTCGAACACGACACCTGTACAGTGTTTTTACTAATGAAGCTTCATTTTTTTAGAAGGATTTTTTTTAAAACTGAATATGTTAATTAATTAACTTTTAATTTTTTTTAAAGTTTATTATTACAATATTCCCTTATAAAAATTTCGTCTTTGAAATTTAATACACAAGAATATATCTCGTACCTTAACTGAAAATGAGTGGATATCTTTCTCTTATTTCTGTTTCTTTCTCCTATGTAACATCTTTTTAAGTTTAGTGCTTCAATAATACACGAACAAAATGAATCTCTCTATTCATGAGCTGCTTCACATCATAGTCTATGATTCCTTTTGGCTCATCCACAAATGTAATGTCAGGTTGAATATCAATAAGATTAATAACATGTTTGCTAGCCTCATCAATAATTTATATTCGAAGCAAGGAGATATAAAACAGATTATGTAACCCATATATACGTGCTAGTAGTGCAAGCCTGTATGCCACTTTCCCAATCTTCTTCACAATTTCATACGGACCAACATATCGTGGACTCAACTTCCCAGACTATTCAAACCGCTTGACACCCTTCATCAGACTAACTTTCAGAAAAAAAATTCTTCCACTTCAAATTCTACTGGTCGGTGCTTAGCATCATAATACTTTCTCAGTCTATCATGTATTGCTCGTAGTTTGTCATGAATTAGTTGAATCTTCTTAGTTGTTTCATCAACTAAATCGGTACTAACTAATTTCCTTTCACCTGTTTCTGCCATACAAAAAGGTGTCCTGGATTTTCTTCCATAAAGGATTTCATAAGGAGCCACACCAATTCTAGTCCAGAAACTGTTATTTTAGGCAAACTCTATCAGAGGTATATAGATTTCCCAGTTTTCACAAAAATCAGAAATACAATGTCGAAGCAAGACTTCCAATATTTGGATTGTCTTCTTCGATTGACTATTTGTTTGGGGATGAAAAATTATATTGAATGTCAGTTGAGTGCCCCTCCACATTCTGGATGTGAATCTACCTTTTCTAAACAATAGACTTTGGGACTCCATGTAGTCGCACAATTTTATTAATATAAAATTTAGCCAACTTGTCCACATAATCTATCTATCTGTTAGACAAGAAATGTGCAAACTTTGTTAGACGTTCAATAATTGCCCATACAACATCACAACGTTGCCTTGGTCTTGGTGGTCCCGTCAAAAAGTCAGTAGCAATGTCTTCCCATTTCCACTATGGCATAAACAAAAGTTGGAATAAGCCCCAAGGCTTCTGATGTTCGGCCTTAATTATCTGACAAGTAGGACACTTTGCTAAAAACTCTGCTACATTGCGCTAAAATCCTAGCCACCAGAATAATCCCTTAAGCTCTCGATACATCTTATTGCTGCTTGGATATATCATATATCCCGAATAATGTGCCTCATGCAAGATTGTTTTCCACAAATCTTTTACATCAGGAATACATATTCTATCCTTGTACTTCAACAATTTTTCTTCATCGATCATATATTTCTCCAATTGCCCTGCATTTACCTAGTCGAATATTTTTTGAAACTCTGCATCATGTGGCAATGCATCACGTATGCTGTCCTTCAAACTTGGTTGAATGAACATCTGATTCAATAGAGCGAAACGTTTATCATTTGACGTCATTAATAACAATTGTAAACATTCTATATATTTAATCAGCTCTTCTTACTGTGTAATTATCTAGTTAGCACTGTCATTTGTCTTCCTGCTTAGCACGTTAGCCACAACATTTGTTTTCCCCGATTGATATTGGATATCCAAGTCATAATCTTTGATAAGCTCAAGCCATCTTATGTGCTTTAAATTCAACTTCTTCTAGGAGAATATATTTTAAACTTTGATGATCTGTGAACAATTCACATTTGTCACCATACAAATAATGCCTCCATATCTTCAATGCAAATACAATTGTTGCAAGCTCCAAATCATGTGTCAGATAATTCTTCTCATGATTCTTCAATTGCCTAGAGGCATAAGCATTCACCTTTCCATGTTGCATAAGGACACACCCAAGCCTCCTTAAAGATGCATCACTATAGATCTGGAGCCTTCTGTTCATGAGGGGATAATCAATACTTAAGCTGTCATCAAACACATCTTCAACTTATGGAAAGCTTTCTCATAACGATCTGTCCTTTCAAATTTCACCGTTTTTTGAATCAATTTGGACAAAGGCATTGCGATCTGCGAGAACCCTTCATGAATCTCCTGTAATAACTTGCTAGACCTAAGAAACTTTGAAATTCTATAACATTGGTTGGTTTGCTAATCAGTTATCGTTTTAACTTTGTTCTGGTCCACTGTGATACCTTCACTACTAACGATATGCTCCTCAGCCAAAATTCATACTTTGACGACTTAGCACACAATCAGTTCTCCTTTAGTGTCTGCAAAATAGTGCAAAGATGATCCACATGATGAATCTCCTCACTGGAGTAGATTAATATGTCGTCGATGAAGACTATCACAAATCTATCTAGAAATGGCTTGAAGATTCTGTTCATCAGCTCCATAAAGATTACAGGTGCATTTGGCAACCCAAAATGCATTACAACAAATCCATAATGCCATATCTAGTGCTGAAAGCTATCTTTGCGATATCATCTTTTTTAATTTTTAATTGGTGATAATATGAGCACAGATCATCTTGAAAAACACCGAACCTCCTTCTAACTTAAAAAAAAAATCATCGATTGTTGACAGAGGATACTTGTTCTTGATTGTGAGCTTGTTTAGTTCTCTGTAATCAATGCATAACCTTAAGGTCACATCTTTCTTCTTAGCAAAAAGCACTGGAGCTACCACCCAAAGGGAAGTGCTTGGCCTGATGAACCCCTTCTCCAATAAATCATGCAGCCAGGTTTTCAATTCTTGTAGCTCCTTGATTGCCATTTTATAAGGCACTTTTGCCACTGGTTTTGCACTTGATATTATATCGATAGGAAAATCTCTCTTTTTGGAGGCTAACCTGACAAATCATCTAAGAAGACTCCTGAATACTTCACTACTGGTATATTCTTCAACTTCTTTGGTTCTTTCATAATATCGTTAACTTAAGCTAAAAAGCCTTGATATTCTTTTGCTAACAATTTGCATGCCTTTAACCTGAATATCATCATAGGCAAGATTCCTATTTCTTCCACGAACTTAAATTCTTCCTCTCCAGAGATATTGAATTTAACCATCTTTTTAGAGCAATCAATAGTTGTGAAGTGATTAGATAGCCAATCCATCTCTAGGATCACTTCGAACTCGGTAAGTGGTAACACTACCAAATTAGCCTTGAAACTTCTATTGCAGATGGTCAGATTCACACAACAGCTTCTATCAGTCATCATGCGAGACCGATTAGGTAGAAAAATTGATAAGAAATCAAACATTTTGAATGCTTCAAATCCTTAAGAGTTCACAAACTTCATAGATAAACGAATAAGATGCCCTGATATTAAATAAAGTTCAGATCAATATATGTTGGATATATATAAAACCTATAATTAAAGAGGTGAATCCCTTACTTTCTTCTGATCCAGTGTATAAACTCTAGGCTGCACACCCTGACAGGTTTTGACTCGGAGCTGGAGCTGATCATGACGACTCAACTGCCCTGTCTACTGAAAGTTCTCTGAGTAGGTGGAGCACTAACTCTAGCATTTACCTGAGGTCTCTAGCCTAAGATAGGGCACAACCTCACCATATATCAGGTTTGATGGCATCAAAACCAATTGTTGGTGCTCGACAAACACTCTCCTCTGTGTTCTTCCACACTTCGCACAAGTAATCATAATGTTGCCAGTGCTACTACCAGTACCGCTATCGCTGGGTCGAGGCTCTTTCATACTAGATTGCTTAGACTGGACAGACTGGGTGGCTTGTTCCGATTTAGACCTGTCATCTCCTCTCTTTTTCTGGAAATCTCTACGCCTTTGCGTAGCCATTAACTCAATCTCTATCCTCACCCTCTCCACAATAATTAAGTAATCCTCGATGCTAAGGGGAATTAAAGATTGTTGGATGACATCCTTCAATCCAGAGAGAAACTTATGACACTTTTTCTTCGCATTGGGGATTAACTAGGCGCATACCTGGACAACATCATGAACTCAACCTCATACTACATAATGGAATGGTCGTCCTGCACAAGCCTAATGAACCGCTACTGCATCTGTCTTCTGGCTGAGAGAGGAACAAATTAGTCACGAAAAGTCCTCACAAAGACCTCCCACTGTATCTGACAACTAGGTTATTCGCCAAACTTCTCCTAAAGCTGACCCTACTACCACCTTTCTGCTTCCCCCTCGAAAGCAAAAATAGTTAATGTGATCATTCTCTCCTGAGGGCATGAAGAACCATCAGTGATTTTCTCTCCCTCAACAATTTGTTCTCTGCCTTACCCTCATGCTCCTAGAAATAATGGCGGTGAATATCCTAGAACAGCTTCAGATATTTATCAATCTGAGTTGTTTCACTTTCACTGGCCTAGGTTTGGGAATCCTCAATGAGTCATGTAACTACAGTCAGCAACTGAGTAAACACCTCCATAGAGATGCTAGCACCACTTGATGAAGGATAAGTATGTGCTGCAGTCTCCTGATATTGATGATCAACACCTCTTACCTCTTTATCATTTCCATCTGTATCCTCCTGGTCACATTCAATTACCTTGATAATAAACAAAGTTAGCATTATTAACATAACATTTAATAATTTTTTTAATTTTCTTAATGATTATTATTTTATTTTCCTAATGGATCTTTTATGATGAGTTTCTTACTGCTATTAAGTGGGCTCTGATGCCACACATCCCCACTTGGCACAGTGAGCTTGGAATTACCAAGGCTAGACCTGACGGTCGGACGGAGGAAATCTATCTAACAGTTTCATTTCATCACAAATATTAAAATCCAATGCACAAAAGAGCCATTCTAGTTCATAAAACTTGAATTTGCAGAAGATATTTAAATGTTTATATTCAAACAGAGAATAAATTAAACCACATACCTGCATTTGTACACATACTTTTCGAGGTTCATCTAATCTACAACTGGTTTGTTGTAAAAATGTTAGTAGCTATGGTTTGAGTTAAAACTACTCGGCGGGTAAATATTTCTAAATTACAATAATTCTCATTTTTAAAATATTTTTAATAATTGTACGATAACAATAAAACCTGTTCAGTAAAAAAAAAAAGATTCAATTTTCTTTCAATTATTTCAGTTACTCATTTCACAATTGAGAGTCACCATCTAAATGTATATTTTATAAAAATATACGCTTAACATTTTCCAACCCACCATAAAGATAGACAATCATTTCCATTTCGTGCACGGTTACAATGCATTCTCCTGTTAGTATCATCCAAAGGTAACTCCCATAAACATGCATATATCATATTTTATTCAGTTTTATCGTGCATTTAACATTTAAAAGAAATCATATACTTCTGCACTTAAAAAAAAATGGGAAAACAGTAAATAAACAAAACTATTGTAAAATATAATGCATTTACCACCTCAACAGTGTCGTCTGCTAACATTTTTCTCAGGGCAGTCTATTCTTTTGGTACATATATAATAAATATCTAAATGAAATCAACTTTTTATTCAGTGTTAATCTTTTGTCTTATTAATTGTAAATTCTCTTAAATATATATTTACCTATATGAACATATATTCATATATATGTAATATCTATATATATATATATATATATATATATATATATATATATATATATATATACTCATATATACTCTCTCTATATCTCTCTCTATATATATATATATATATATATATATATATATATATATATATATATATATCCAAATTATAGTTTATGTTAAAAATTTTAACATTTTTTTTCCTTTTTTGCATACCAAACTTAATAGTAATTTAATTATAACTAAATTTATATTTACGGTCCTTAATTTCATTATAACGTGTTTAATAAGAAAATAATAATTCATTATTGAAATCGGATTTATACTTGAAGTTGTCTTCCCCTTTTCTGTCATAGCCTCAATGAAACCCTAAAGTTAGAAGATTCAACATCAGGATTTTCATTTCATGGCTTAAATTTAAATTACTTAACATTAATAACTAAATAATTTGAATTAAATAACACTAATTAAATTAAATTAAATTCTTATCTTTTATTTCTATGCCTTTGAGCTAAAAGCCGGATCGAGCCAAGGGTTCCATCAAACCCTTTGCGCAAATGATTCCCGCGATCCCTTCTTCCTTCCTAAGCTCTCGATCGAGCTTCAAACCGGCCTCTCGAGCCCCCTTTCTCCTCCTGCGAGCCACACAAGTTGGACAACCCGCTTCCTCCTTTCTCGGCGAGTCAGAAGACATGGAGAACCCGCCGCCTCCTTCCTCTTCCAGCTCTTGGGTAAGGCACAGAAGCTCTCCCCTCCTCTTCTTCGCTTGAGTAGGCCGCTCGAGCCTTCTAGGTATTCGAACGAGCTTCCCCTTCTTCTCTCTTCTTTCCTTTGATGCTCGCGGCACTCGGTAGAGCCGCTCGAGCTATCTTCCCTTCGATTCGATCGTGAAAATGGAAGGAAATGATCGCAGCAGGTGAGCCGCTCGTCACCTTCTACCTCCTTTCTCTTCTCTTTCTTCTGCTGCTACTTCTTCTCCTTCTCCTTGTCTTCTTCTTCTTCTTCTTCTTCTTCTTCTTCTTCTTCTTCTTCTTCTTCTACCTCACTCTCTCGCTCTCTGTCTCCCCCTGTTTCTCTCGTGCCTGCTGAGTGTAGGTTCGAATAGGAGGAGACGAACACCCCCCTCTTTCTTAACTCCCCATGAGTGTGGAGTTTTCGCTGGAACGACACCTGCACAGTGTCGTTACCAACGAAGCTTCGTTTTTTTAAAATTGAATTTGTTAATTAATTTTCTTTTTATTATTATTTTTGAGTTTATTATTACATGTCATATGGTTAGTGATCCGTAAATTTAGAATTTAGGAAGGGGAAGAAGTATTAGAGACACTGCAAATATTAAAAATCGTAACATCTCGAGAAAGAGATCAAATCCATATGGCTTTTGAAGAATTGATTAATTTTTTTTGTAATTTATCAATTTCTTCTAAATTGAGTTCTCTTGACTTCATTAGGTAAACCTGTTTTTTTTTTTATTTTTTCTTATTTCCTCCATAACTTTAAGGTTTTTTTTAATGTTTCCATCATTTGCTTTGTTGTGCTTTTTCTTTTTGTTGTGTAGCTTTGCCAATAGAAGAAGTTTTTTGTTCTTCTTTTGCTGAAGGTTCTGTGACAGTTAGTCCTTGGAATAAAAAAATTATCATGACAGTTATTTTGAGAGCCGAACCATTGATCATTATTTTCTTTATTCCTTCTTTGGCTTGTACAAGTTCATTTAAAGAAGATAGATTTTCTCTGCTTAAGATTTGAATTCAAATTTGGTCAAATTGATTGTTGAGTCTTGGTAGAAATTCAAAAATTCTCTTACGCTACACAAATTATTTGAGGATCACTGCATCCTCATAGATTATCATTATGAGATCTTGACAGTAACGCAGCTCTGACTGGTAAATTTTCATGGAATTAAAATATTTAGTGGCAAGAATGTTACATTGCTCATTATCGATGGGCTTCATCTTTTTTTCGTAGATGAGTGTAACATCTTTTATTTTTGAGTAGGTTTGTTTAGTTGCATCCTAAATCTCTTTTGTGATGGGGAGGAACATAAAAGGTCCATTGATCTTCGGTAGTATGATGTTCGACAATCATATCATGTTCATGAAGTTAATTTCTTTCCAATGTAATAACTTTGGGTCTTTAGGCTCCAGTTGTAAGTTTACAATATATTGGATCTCTCCCTTTCTTTCTAGAAAGGCCTTCATGATTTTGAATCATATATGTTTTTTTTTTTTAAAGGTATTCACCATCTTTTCCTTTTCTTTCTAGAAAAAAAGGGTGGGGCGATAATGAGGGGTTATTGATCCTATAGAGAATCATATAGATTGCAATTTGAGGGCCATAAAGAAATTGATCCAACGTAATTTCTTTGCTATAATTGGAGAGTGAGTAAGCCTCACCGAGAGAGAGAGAGAGAGAAATTATATATATATATATATATATATATATATACTAAAGGAATCGCCATATGCTATTATATGAGCATCCAACCATCCTTGATGTGCCTAACAATTCGAGTATCACCTTCTTAAGACCAATTGTGCCAGAAGGAATTCGAACCCCCGATCTGAGGGGTCTTCTACCACGGATGCCAACCACAGGTCAAGGTACGCGGCACACACATACACACAGTTATTATATATCTCAAAATGTTTTAGTAACTGTGAAAGTAAACTACAAAGTACATGAATAAACGAATCTTTTTTTGATGAATAATTTCTTCAGGCTCTTTTTTGAAGCATGTGGGTTTGGAAAGGATCTTCTTGATTCTACCACGATGATGTACACCAGAACAGCCTCAAGTGATCAAAAGGGTAAATTCATGGTCAGAAGTGCAGGTCGCCTGCAGCTGGTGGTTCCTCGCCCTCTCGAGCTTGACCCTTCTGGGAAGGATTACTGTGGAGGCTAATAATTTTAGTGAGGCTCGAACAAAGCTCATCAGGACAGTCATACTATTTGAAATTTTGACGTTTTGGAATTAAATTTCTCATTTCAATTAGGTTGACCTAACTTTAAAAACCACCATACATGTCACTTAAATTTTAAATATTGAGAAAACTACTATAGGGGTCGTCTTCAATAATTGTGTTTGACGTTACATCACCCTTAACATATACTAGCAAATCAATCACGCTCCTTATAAAAAAAAATGGTTTTTTTGATATCCAGTTGTATAAGGAGCACAGTCTGCACAGCAGTGGGGGCATGGGAGATGTCATTGCAGCAGTTCTAATAGCATGATGATGCACCCTTGTGACGTTGAGCACACAGTCCTTGACCCTTTTTGTTTTGATGTTACCAATGTGAACCATTTCACCATAGCTAATATCATTTATTATGTTCGTTTCCCACTTTCTTTTTGCCATCTCCATCAGTCCCCTGCTGCCTCTTGTTTTTTTTTTTTTCTGGTTTTATAAATTCATTTGTTCCCCTGTTTATGCTCTAGTTATTTCACTCCTGTCTACTTGATATATCTCGACCCTAGTATGTTTCATCCCCATAAATAAGCCCATCCCACCAAATGTAAACAAATTCAAGGTTTCTCCTCTTAATGGCTTCCATCACAAAGGTTATATTTAACTGAAGCATCTTGTCGGTTTGAATATGAGGTCCGTTCTGATGTTTTCCTAATAAATAATGGATCTTTTTGCATATTTCACCTTTTATAACCTTTTAGTAGGTCCTACCTATTGTGACATATTTTATTGCTATCAGGGAAGCTGGTCGTGGTGGCTTAATTCGCATCTGAGGAGAATTAGGCCAAACTCGCTTTTATGTAACATTTACTTCTTTCTAATCTAAAGCAAAACCAATTGCATGAGAAATTTTCATGGTCTTCAATTTTTGGAAACTGTAATGGTATGCATGTGTGTTTATGAAATCATTCTAAAGTTTTCTTGATAAATCATGTCTGGAAACTCCCGCATTGGAATATGATTCTTAGCATCAATAGGGAGATATACAGTCCTTTTTAAGCGTTTTGATGATGGAGAATCTTATAGATAAAGCAAACTTTTGGTCCTTTTTTCTTATTCTTCTTTTTTCATTTTTATCCTCCTTCACCAAAACTAAGAAAAAAATTAGCCAACCTGTTTAACATCTTCTCATCCTTGTGACCATCCAATCCAAAATTCCTTGAAGATGACTAAAGTCAGAATTGAGGTCTGCATCATCTCTGCACGTGGCCTCCATCGCTTCCCTACCCTTCTGAAGCCCCACTGGTTTGCTGCTGGCTGAATTGATCCCAATAACAAAGACTGCGCCGCGATCTACAGCTCGGGCAACCCAAATCCAACTTGGAAAACCAAACTTCTATTTGATGTCGATGACAGAAGTTCAAATCTGCAAGACTTAACACTCATTGTAGAGATTCACAAGATGGGCTCCTATATTTCTCAGAGATAAGCTTTATGGAACTGCAACCATTATGCTCCATGAGTTTTTTTTGGTCTAGTTCTCGAGAGAGACAGATGGATGCAGAACAGGATTTGAAGAGGTTGGGAGCTTCAGCTGAGGAAGCAAATGTCTGGGGAGCCTCAAGGGTTTGTTGACATCTCTGTTCGCACATCTGCCCACGAATATAGTTTTGCATCCCACGCAGCCATTCAGAAACTTACCTAGATTTTAGATAATTTCAAACTGTAACTTCATGTTTTAGATGCCCTTGCTTGATGATAGATCTATTGCATTGTTTTCTGCTCTTTAATGATCTGTTTCCTAATCTCTTTATCATGCCTTGAAGAGCATGTTGCTTCTTTTTCTTTTCAGTAAAGTTTGTTAAGGTGCATGTTACCCGGAAGAACATAACCTTTTTTTGCGGGGCTTCTACATGCATTCCACACAATTCTTATGTATTTACATATCTAATACCTGGACATTTTATTTTTACATGCATATGACTCCCATCTTTAACATACAACAAAAACACCACTATCACTACCTTTTTAAAAGTGAAATATGCTTTTTCATGAATAGCTTTCATGACACCAAGGTGTTGCAAGTGTAAAATATCAAACTTTTGATGTTAGATATGTAAATACATAAGAATTGTGTAGCATGCATGTGAATTTTCCAGTTTTTTTAATCAATTATTGCTTCTTTATCTAGGAACTAACTTTTCTCTATTAAATTTTTGGATTAAAAAAAATACTGTTACTTTATTGCTGCATGATTTGCCCCCTTTCCATCCCCTGAATAAATGAATTGAATTTTGCAAATTGACTAACTAGTGAGTGATACCGGAGGTAACGCAAATCGCTGCTAACTACAAAAAATTATCGCAGAAATATGGTGGAATTACAACAAAAAGGTTCTTAGAACAAAAATAAACGATAAAACAAACACCACCCTAGAGGAAGGTGGGGGGTGGCGATTAGATAGCGATAGGTGGGTAGGTTGGAGGTTACAACCATAGCAAGAGGTTTGGAATGGTGTGGTTGTAGCGGCTTGAAGAGAGGAATGTCACAACTCGATCCAGAGCTTGAAATTAACCAAGATTGGTATGGACGACAGAGCGGTGGTAAATAAATTTTTTCTATTTTTATTTTTTTATAGATAATATTTTAGTAAATGAAAGAGCCACTATATAAAAATAAATATTAAAATAGTATAATTAAAATTAGGTCATTAGTGATTGATTATGCCTTTTATATACATTTCTTCTATTGCTCATCTTTTGAATCACTTAATTAAATTTAAAATAACAGTGAGCTAGCAATAACTAATGAATATTCATACTCCTAAATTACAATAGCATAGTTAAAGAGAAACTAATATGCATGCTAGTTAAACTCTTAATAAATCAGTAATAGAATTTTTACTAGCTTATGAATATGACCACTAACGATATTTCAAGATTTAAGGTGTTTTATTATATCAATAAAACTCCTATATCATTTATTTGTATAATTGTCATATGAGTACCGTCTAAATAATATACATGTTAAGATATTCCAATATCAAAATTCCTTTTTATTTACGTTAAACGAGTGACTACACCATAGTCAAGCATTTACATACAAGCAATTTTATGTGCACATATATTCATATCAAAATGACTGATAAAATTTAATAATTGAGGAAATCAATTTTACTAATTAAGCATGAACAATAATCCATACAATTAGTTTAGAAGATATATAAAAATGATACTATAATTTAATAGTACTCACATCGATGTTCATGAATTTGTTCTAGGATTTACCTTGATCTCTACTCTTCTAAAATTGATGTCTATGATAAACTTGATATTCGTATTATTAAAATTTAATTTATTCATAATATTTTAATTAACTATTTAAATTATTCAAGTATTAATTTTCATAATTTCACTTTATCTAATTATAATTATTTTGTCATTCAATATATATATATATATATATATATATATATATATATATATATATATATATATATATAAACTTGAAACTTACCAATGTTTGGTAGGATCAAATTCCCCTCTGCCTTTCGCTCGCACACTTCCCTTACTTTTTTCCGCTCCAAACTGAATTCTATACCTTGAGTCTAAATTCAATAAAATTTTATATTCAGACATACACACTCCACTTCTTGTAAACCACAGGAAATCTGCAAGCAGGCCCCTCCTCTCCTTAGTTTGGTTAGATGTTTCTCTTCTTCCTTTGCATACAGAGGATGCTGAACTTTGCCCTTCACTCGCGCGTTAGTTCTTCAATCCTTATTCTCCTTCTCACTAGTCACCGCACTAGAGTTGCTCGATGCCTCTTCCTTCTGCTTCAATCAAAAGTTTCATCATTCTCACTGAGCTCTATAATCACTTCTCCCCCTATTAGACGGCATCGTCGTTAGACGATAAACAACTCAGAGCTTCGATTAATGCATGGGGAAGCCCTAGCTTGCGCCCGTCAATCTCATGCCTTCATACGTGACGTTCGATTCTCCAAGTAAGTTGATCTTGCCCCTGCCTTTTATACGCATAGTTTTATCGAACGAAAGTACCCTATGAGTTACCGACCCCTCACTTCATTCCCCTCTTTTCAACAACCTCAAGGAGATTAAATGAGACATCATAATCTTCTCCACTAAAAAAAAATTTCTTTCTCAAAATTTTAAACCATAATGCAAGTCATCTCTCATTAAGCATGTCAACAGTAACTATTCATAAATTTCATGATAAAACTAGTGGTTACTCATAAAGATAAAAGTGATCACTGTAAAGTAAAAACCTGATACAAGACTGCTCAACTATACCCCTCTCATCAATAAAATCATGATATTAACATATCTAAACTAACACAATTATTGAAGCAAGCAACACATTAGAAAAACACCCTTACATGCAAGAAAATGCCAAACTCATCAGACCTCACTATCAGCCATAGTAGGTTCTTCAGGCTCACTATTAGTAAGTGAATAAATTCGAGGTTGAACAGGTTATCTTTTTGAGCTTGTGTAGGAGCTGAAACTATAGACTCTATTCTTCTTTGCCTACCTGCAGTTTTATGTGAAGGAGCTCCACTGGACTTCTGATCCTTAATGCACTTTTGGCTAAACAATGGACAATATCTTGCAATATGATTAGGATGATGACACCATTAACATGTGCTACCCATCGAGCATGTACCCTTATATTTCTTCAATGTTTAACATAAGTTACTATAATACTCTAAGTCGTACCTTTGCTAAATCCACCCAAATTGAACTTGGACTTGTTCTCATTGGATTCGTCTAATTGATCTACATTTCCTCCATCAATACTTTTTCTCTTGTGCTTCTCCTTATGTTTCTGAGTAAGCTAATAATCAGTCACCACTCTTCTAGCTCGTTTCACAAATACTGATTATTCATTGATCCCCAAAGACACCAACTACCGTCTAATCAAATCCTTTAATCTCGAAACGAATCTGTAGCATTTTTCTTCTGCAGTAGCAATCAACTGTGGTGTATACCTTGAGAATGCAGTAAATTCTACTTTGTACTACATGACTGTCATCTTTCCTTATACCATTCTGATAAATTTGCCTTACCTTTATCTTCGAACAGATAGGAGTATAAACCACTCTCTGAATAGCTCCAAGAATTCCTCCCAACTAATCATGTTGGGTATGTCTCATAGCTTGTCCTAATGCATCCAACACCAACACCTTTCAATTTCTTCATCCAATAGAAATATAGCTAATGACACTCTTCTTTTATTTGGATAAGTCATACTAACTAATATCTTCTAATCAGCCAATTATCTGCTTCAATCCAATCTTCAATTCCCTTGAACAATAGTGGACACAAATCTTGGAATATTGCTAACTGCTTGTCAACAACTATATCACTTCCAATAGACTGCAATCTGGACTATTGAATCTTCTGAGTCATGATCACCATCATTTGGGTCAGGACATTCGTGTTCATATTTTATAGTAGGTTTTACTTCATTTTCTATCAGAGTCTCTTATACTATAATTTCGGGTGTAACACTTTGTTTGAATTGATAAAAGTACTAATTTGAGTTAGATTTTTTAATTTTATTATTATTATTATTATTTAATTACCTTTTTGAGTTTTTCATCAAGATTATACTAATCAATCCCAAACCTGGGCTATGTTACCATTTTTGTCAGGACCCAACCCCAACATTGGAATTAACTACAAGGCAAGTAAAGACGGTTGGACGATTGAACATAAACATTTCTTCTTCTATTGCTCATCTTTTAAATCACTTAATTAAACATGAAATATTAGTTTAAAATAACAGTAAACTAAACATAACCAATGAATATTGATACTCCTATATTACAGTAACACAATAAAAAAATAATATGCATGTTAGTTAAACCCTTAATAAATCAGTAATAAAATATTTATTAGTTTATTAATATGATCACTCACAATATTTTAATATTTAAGGTCTACATCAATGAAATGTCTGTATCAATTATATATACAACCGTCATAGGAGAACTGTATAAAAATTGTATCAGTTTAGTTACTTCAATATCAATATCTTTTTTCATTTACGTGCACAGGTACATTTGCGTTCTACACTAGTACCATAGAGGGATGACTCCATCATAGTCAAACGTACACATACAAACAAGTTATGCAGTTCATATCATTCACAATTTCAAATAACTAAATATCAATATCTAATATTTATTCCTATAATGAATACAACATTTCATGATGTGAGATTACAAGTATTCATATCGAAATGATTGATACAATTAATAATGGGAAATTAATTTCACTAATTAAGCATAAAGAACAATCCATACAAATAATTTAGAAGAGATACAAAAATGATATTATAATTTAAGCGTACTCATATCGATGTTGATTAATTGCTCTTTGATTTGCCTTTTTCTAGACTTAAAAAATTGATGCTTATAATAAACATGATATTCATATTACTAAAATTTAATTTATTCATATTGCTTCGATAAGGCAAGTTTGCTAAGATACAAAAATGATATTGCTTCACCTACTTCTACCCTCCAAGCTGAATATGATATTTATACTTGCCTTGTCGAATTCTATTGCATTAATTATTTTTTTGTATCTCAAATAATTTTAATGATACTTCTCGTACTTATATCAAATCTCCCTGCTCCCTTGACTGTGATATTTGTATTACTAAAATTTTCTCATCGGAAGAAGTCACACTTCTCTATGATTATTCGCAGGCAACTGTAGAACTATCTCTCTTAGCTATGTGGCTAACGTGGTGTCAGCATGAAACTTTGAAGTCCACAGTGGCACAAAATTCCTTGGGAGGTACCATAAATTATTGAATTTATCTTTCCTGAATGCTTTAAAAGACAATTCATTAGTCATAACAAACGCATATATTTTCTGTAGAAATAATTAATTTAGTAGGCGTGAGGTCAGAGAACTTAGTATACTAGCCAACGAATCTATCACTACAAGAAGACATCGAACTTTATAAAAAAAAAAGGTTCTTGATTGTCTTTAACCTACATAATATCAAGCTCGTGTGTTTCACGTATGCATATCACAAAAAAGGACCACCCAAAAGAAACTCAGAAATCATATCGCCAAACAAAAAGAGGAACTTGGTTGCATTCAATAGGATTTCACATGTGACACCAACCAATACCGACAATCAGGTTATTCATAGGAACCCATAAGGTCCAACATTTCATCATCAACCTCTCAAACCCACCAAAAGAAATTTAAGAGAAAAGAAACAAGAAAAGAAAAACACTTACAAATTACATAAAAATCCAAACAATCATAATCAAATATACAAGGAACAAAAATAAACATGAACTGCATAAAATAAACAATAATCAGTCCATTTAGCATTCAACAATGACGTTTGTAATCAGTTCTCTCAATTCAACCATTTCTCTGACACCTTCGCCATCATGGGTGCAACCTTCTTGTGATTCTCCTTCTACCAGTGGTATAGATTATCCTATGCAATATTTAAATGCTTTAGGCTGGAGGTCTAAATGTTCATCATTAGCCATGTTGAAGTCTACGCCAGTTCTCGAATGATGTCGTCGAATAAAGTTATGGAGAGCCATTATGAAAACTACAATCTGCACTTGCTTCAAAAATAGATGTATCGACATATCACACAATATGATCTATTTTTTCTTCCACACTCCAAATATTCACATGTCATCTTAAATGTTGGATCCTCTGGTTTAATAATCTTTTGATGACAAACTAATAAGTGCCTTCAATCCCACTGAAAAGTATATGTTGATTGTCTTCGATGAATGTTGAAATCGCTCCATCGCTCCTCTCGTTGATTCATTTTGTGAGAAAATGTAGATAATATTTGCTAACACCTCTCGGGTTATCATTTTAGAGGAGTCATGAAGTCCATGATTCCCATGCAATTCATCGAGAATGTCTATAAATATGGGCAATGTCATACAAAATATGTTGTTGAATTTTTTAGGGTGTCCTTCAAGTAGCTCCCCGACTCATTTATCACCAATGTAAGATGATGTCATGCAAGGAGACTGATCTAGTATGAGTTGTAGTACTTGTATATCAAACATAGTGTTGTCGCAATTCTTCTTCTGCG
This sequence comes from Phalaenopsis aphrodite, assembly GCA_003013225.1. NCBI lineage: Eukaryota > Viridiplantae > Streptophyta > Magnoliopsida > Asparagales > Orchidaceae > Phalaenopsis > Phalaenopsis aphrodite. Next base: position 1,283,887 of record NEWO01000060.1, read on the forward strand.
TCTTTGTGAATCAATGTTGCACAAATGCTCTATTCATGTAAGACATGAATCAAACAATTTTAACAACAAATAATGAATTACAAAATTTATGAGAAAAAAACAAGCATCTAAATTAACATTATCATTATTCTAAGAAAAAAAAACATCGAAATCTGAAATCCTTTAAACCTACTTAAAAATAAATACAAGTAATGCAAAGATAAATTGATAAAATCAACGGTTCTTACTGTCGTAAAATATGAGTTTGGTCTATTTCTCAGTTCAACCTTCTAAAGACAGAGATTGCAAAATATGGGTTTGGCTTTCCTATCCCACATAGCTAATGAACCAGCTTCATTAGTCTTAACCATTGCATTACTAGCACAAAAAAAATTGAAACATTAATATTTGACAGCAACCACAACCCACACACAACAACACAATCAGACAACCACAACCCACAACCACATCCACCTCAACACAACCCAACCACACTTGCACACACAATGAAGACATACACACACAACCACAAGCACCACAAGCACCTCCACACAGAGCCATAACACACACAACCACAACCCACAAATGAGCCAACACAACCAGACAACCACAACCACAACAACACAACCCCAGCCACACCACACACAACCCCAGCCTCCATACGCAACAATAAACACCACAACCATCTCCACACAGAGCCAGACCTCCACACATAACCACATCCCACACATGAGCCAACACAACCAAACAATCACAACCACCACAACCCAACCCCAGCCACACATCCACATGCAACCACAACCTCCACATACAACTATAACCGCCATAGCACAACCCCAACCACACCTCCACACACACAACCACAAGCTTCACACACTACCACAGGCACCACAACCGCCTCCACAGGGCCAGACCTTCACACAACCACAACACAGAAATGAGCCAACACAACCAAACAATCACAACCCACAACCACAACCCACACACGAGTCAACATAACCAGACAATCACAACCTACAACTACAACCACCACAACACAATCCCAGCCACACCTCCACACACAAGTAGTCCTCACCACAACACAACCACAACCACCACAGTATAACCCCACAACTCACAACCACTACAAAAAACACACAACACAAGTACTCCTCACCACACCAAAACCCCAGCCGCAACAACACAACCCCAGCCACATTTCCATAGCATAAGTACTCCTCACCACAGCATAACTTCAGCCACCACAACATAACCCAACCCACAACCATCACACCACAACACACAACACAAGTACACATCACCACATCACAACCACGACACAAGTACTCCTCACCAAGCACAACTCCAACCACCTCAACACAACCCTAGCCACACCTTCAGCCACAAGCATTCCTCACTACAACATAACCCCACAACCCACAACACAATTAATCGTCACCACAACACAACCATAGCCACCACAACACATCCCCAGGTCACACCTCCATACAAAAGTATTCCTCACCACAACACAACCCCCATAGCCACCATACAACCCACAACACAAGTACTCCTCACCACAGCAAAATCACAACCCACAACACAACCACAACATAAGTACTCATCACAACACAACCACAACCACCACAACACCACCCTATTCACAATAAAAACTATAAACCCCATAAACATTAAAGAAAATCCAATATCAATGCAAATTCCCATAAATTTAAAAAACCAAAATCGCATAAATTACAAAATCCAACGACAATGAACAACCATATGAAAATCATCAACCGAATAAAGATAAAAAAAACCATCACAAAATCATAATGTCAGAGAATATAGTGGTAGAGAATATTGTGGGCCGAGGGAAAGCAAATGAGCTAAGCAGATACAAAGAACATAGGGTATAGAGAGAGAAAATTAACCAACAAGACAGAAAAAGCCTTGCCAACAAAATCATAGATTGGAGAGGAGGAGGCGAGCGAGGATCTTACCTTTTGGCTAAATTGCGAGAGAGGGGACTGCGAGAGTCGAGAGAGAAAGCTCGTTCGCGAGATAGAGGAGGGAGGAGGTAGGGTAGTAAAAAGTGAACAAATAATTTTTACAAAACGAGGGTTGCAGGGTCGAAGACACGAGCTGCGTTTTGTCCAAAGTTTTTAAAAATACACTCTTGTCGTTGTTATCAAGCAAGCATTAAAAAATCTGTTTTGGGACAGTGTCGTGCGAAAAACACGATGCCAAATTAGTGGAACATATAATTTTCAAATTTGTGGTACTAGGAAGGCTTTTTCTGATACTGCTTCCAGATCCCTCAGAAGTCTTCGTCTATTTTGTATAACTCTTTCGCTATTTCAAAACCTAAAACTCAGAGTCTGCAACAAAGTGATCGATGAATGAATGCATCTGCTACTCATTTTTGGCTCCCCGCCTTGTGCTTAAGCACAAAATGGAACAATGCTAAGAACTCTACTTAATACCACCCTTCAGTTTCTTTGGTTCAAGATATTCAAAGCCTCGTGATCCGTGAACAAAGCGAACTCGCTTGTCAGTAGATAATGATACCAATGATCAAAAGCTCTCACATTCACATAGAACTCTTTGTTGTACGTCGAATATTCTCTTGGACTCATTCAACTTCTCATTGAGAATACTATGCGGTGGCCAACCTGGAGGTCAAAATGTTGTAGGTAATAGAGTCTCAGAAACATATCCTGGCATTAATAAGGTAGTAGGTATTTTCTCCACAACTCCTTTCTCACCTTCAACTTGGTAATCTTATCACTGCTCTCTTCTTTTCTCTGCCCATATAAATTTTTCCTCCACAAGAAGTTGCTCTTTTTCAACTTGATGGTTGCAAGCTTCACCCTTTTATCCTATGACACTTCATTATACTCGAAGATTCTCTCAACTAACTGTAGTCATTCGATGAAACCATCGGGATTAATGCCTCCATCGAACTCTAGTAGATCCACTTTTATTCTGAAATCTGTGTCCTTCATGCGTTGTGTCATTTCTTGACATTCGATGATATTGAATTCTTAAATGTCGAGGCTTGTCTTCCTCGTCACAGAACTCTTCCCTATGGAACGAATTTATGTCCTCATCCCTTTTCTCCTCTTCGACTTTCTATATCACGATTGAGGGAAATGTTCCTCTCGGTTCTATCATCCATCTCTGCAAGCCTCTTTTGAAGTTGATGAATAATCTCTCGTTGAATCCGTTCTCGAGTAGGTTCCGACATGTCTTCTTAGTATCATGATTAGGGTTTGGGAATTGGAAGAGTTAGTTGAGGAAAGAAAAGAAAATGTTTGGTGGGGCAGCTAGTTTGGTTAAGGTGGATGTTAGAAAATCCTAGGATAGGACTAGCGTTAGGCTAGTTCTAATACCAATTGATACAAGAAGTAACGTAAATCACAACATTTAATAATATTATTGCAGAAATACGGTGGAACTGTAACGAAAGGGTTCTCAGAACATAAATAAATTACAACAAATATAAACAACACCCTAGGGTAAGGACGAAGGTGGTGGGTTATGGGTGGACAACAAATATGTGGGTTGGTTGGAGTTTGCGGCCACAACAGAAGGGGTGGAATGATGTGGCAATAATATTTGGAAGCAACAACATCAAGCAAGGGGAAGGATGGTGGTGGCTGGTTGGGAGGTTGGAGGGTCGACCAAAATAAAATTAGAAACTGAAAGGGAGTTGCGGCAACAGGGGGTGTCGACAGCACCAGAGATGAATTTGCGGATGACGGTCGGGAAAACATCTGAGAGGTGGGTGGTGGCAGAGGAATAGGGATATAGGTAAGGGTGCTGGTAGGGTGACAGCTGGTTGAGGAGGGAAATAGGCAGAGGTAATCACCACTCTGAAGCATGACACAAATAGAGCACCACCTGTTATAGGATATAACCTTAATAAAAGGGAAAATACCTGTGAGAGGTTATTAAGGCATAAAGCCTGGTCAATGAGCAACCACCACCATTGCTGTGTAAGTCGAAACTTCTTTAGATAGAAGAAATTCATGAATATGAAAGTTTGATTAGGGTTGTTGTAGTTGTTTGAAGAAGCAGATGTGAAGCTGTTGTAAAAGAAACTGTTTTTACAAAAAGTTGTGGCTATTACAAATTTATTTAATTTTTAAAAATTCAGACAACAATTTTCTTACATCCATGGCACTTTAACAGCTTAGGTTGAAATAAATAGATTTCTAAAACAAATTTTTTTTAAAAAACAACAAGAAAGCAGTTCCATAAACAGAATTTTGGTGATGGTATGAAAAACAAAGTAGACATAAAACTGTCCCACACGGACCCTAAAAACTTGTTTGGGTTGTATTTAATATTTGTTTTTTTAACATATTTGTTTAATCTTTTTTTAAATATTTTATTTTTTACTTTTCAAAAATAATTTCACATATTTTTGAAAACATTCAAAACAACTTTTAAAAACATCGTATCTCAATCAAATATGTCAAATATATTTTGTTCAAATCAAAATATAAAAAAATGAATAAAAATAAAAAATAAAATAATCCCAAATGACTCTAAGATTTTCACCATTGATAATAGATTATTGGATTTTATATCGGCAATCTCTTTGATCTCGTTTTCTCTTCTTTTGTTATCACTGAGCTTGATGGTGATTTTTTATGTTTAGGAGGGGCGTCTATTATGCAAATAGTGGAACTGAACTGAATCTGGCATATAGATTGCAGTCTGAAACCTTATCATTTGTTTAATGTAGAAGATGACTTCTGTCATCAAATTTACTTGAAGGTCATTTTAAGAGTTCCAGGCCAGGACCTAACCTGATGACGACTATTAACCAATAGCAGTAAACAAGACCAATCCTGATGTGCAGGCAGTAAAGAATCAAGTGGAGGGTGGATCCACTATTACCAATGTGATGAGTGCTCCTATAAACAGTAATATGTAAAGTATTTTTGAATTTCTATAAAGTTTGCTAGATATGATGGGACTACAATACTTTTTCAGGTTTAATCAAGTTACAGCACTGTGTCACGGACAAATAGTCCCACAATGGCTAGGTGTAGGGCCGAAAAGCAGTATTTAACTCCTGGGCTGCCCACCACCAATAAGGGCTCTTTTGGGAGGTGACAACTGGCTCCAACTCATAGAAGGTATATGAATAAAATTAAACGGCTTAGATTCTTTTCTAAGTTAATGAAATCGATGCCTCTAACAATGATTTTGGAGGATTCTTAAATTCCAAGGAAATGAAGAATTAGTTCGATATGCTTGGGAAATATGGGAATATTGGTTAAGTAAAATATTTTATTATTAAAAAAAACTCTATTTTTAATATATTTTTACACTTTAAAATAATCTATTTATAATAAATTTATATTATAAATTAATTATAATTCCGTAAAATCAATAATATAAAAAGTTAAGAATCCAGCTTAACCTTTTTTTTTTTTTTGATAAATTTTTGCATGCTTGACCCAAGAATTTTTGTAGGGCAGTGCGCATCTCTCTAGGGAATGTGTCTATTGAAAGCATTTAAGAATAAAGCATTTTGAGAAGGTTGAGAGTATATCTCAAATATTTAATGAGGCAAGTTGGCATCAGAGAGTATCTTTGTGATTCACTTGAGAAAGAATCATAAAAAAATAGAATTATTTTTTTTCAAATCAAATTATATACAACCAACAATGAGAGATTATAGAAATATAGCCAGATGAATTAGGAAACTGCACAGAAATTTGGAATAAGGGGGAAACTAAAAATGAAAGGAGGTAATCAATGTGCGACAATTACAACCCCCTAAGGAGGCACTTCGGTCCAACTGGAGGCTGGACTGAGTTGGCCAGTTTAGCTAGCTTCTACTTCCAGCCAGTTCATCCAACTTCTCCAGCCTTGCGTCAGGAGAACTTGAAGTTTTCATCTCGTAGTTGGTAATTAACTCTAAGAATACTTTGGGATACTTCTAGTTGACTGTGGTCCTATTTGGTTGCAGCTTCTAGTTCTTATAGTTTTTATAGGTAGATGGGAGGCTGTTGTAGTTAATGTTGTAGGGACGCTTGCAAAGAAGTAGACAACTCGCAGGAAAAAAATAAGAAAGGGCATGCAACAGGGAAAAACCAAAAAAGGGCCCGCAACAGGGAAAAACTCTGGCTAAGGACTGCAATAGGAAAACCTGTTGGAGGGAGAATTCCGGAGGAGGGTCTGCAACAGAGACGCTTCCGATTGCAAAGAGAATTCCTGAGGGGCCTACAACAAGTAGAATTTTTGCTGCAGGGAAGAACTACAAAAGGGTTTGCAGGGAGAAATTCGACCGAGTAGGTTCTTACTTCCTGAAAGAAATAGTTTCTAGTGGAGGTTCTGCTACTATAAATATTATGGAGACAGAAGTTAAATAGAGGAGATCTTACGGGGAGAATTCTAGTGCTAGGAAGAAGAGAAGGAGCTCCGGAGGAGGGCTTGTAGATCGACTGAAAATGTTCGACAAAGGAAGGCCTGCACCAAGAGAATTTCGGTTGCATGGAGAGTTCCGTGACAAAGGAGAATAGAGGAGGGCCTGCAAGGAGTTTTGCAGGTTTAAGGGAGTATTCCAGCATAGATGGTTGCAGGAAGAAGCTCTGGAGGAGGGCCTGCAAGGAGTTTTGCAGGTTTAAGGGAGTATTCCAGCATAGATGGTTGCAAGAAGAAGCTCTGGAGGAGGGCCTGCATCAAGAGGATTTCAGTTGCAGGGAGAGTTCTGTAACAAAGGAGAATAGAGGAAGGCCTGCAGGGAGTTTTGTCGTCTTTAGGTAGTATTTCAGCGTTGATAGTTTTAGGGAGAAGCTCCAGAGGAGGGCTTACTGCAGGGAAAAGCTGTGATGGAGAGCATGTTGTAGGGAGAAATCTTTGATGGAAGGCCTAAAGGAAGACAGATGGCTGCGATGGTATAAGACAACAGAGAAACGACAACGAAGAAAGGAAAGGGAAGACATCAGCTGTTGAAATTTGGTTAAATCAAGACTTTCTGGGATGGTGATCTCCACACTGTAGTTTAGATGGGATTCAGCCACAATGAGGAGAATGTCTTCCCCTCTCAAAGCTTGCTTTCAAGGTTTACAAGAATTCAAAGAAGGAAAAAGCTTTAGTGAATTAAAAAAATGGCATAAGAGAAGCGTTGGTTGGCTTGAGCAGGTGGGAAGGGCTGCTGCTGCTGCTTAAGAGTTCTGTTGGAGGAAGACTTGCAAGTTAGGGTTTCTGGCTAAAGGTAATGGTTTCCGGTAAAGGGGTCTGCAGGAAAGGACTTCCGGCTGGGAAGAAGGGATTCCGACAGGGAAGGATCTGGCTGTAGGAAGTTCTGACTGGGAAGGATCTGGTTGGCAGAAAGGAGAATTTTAAATATAGGAAAGAAAGTCTTGTTGAAATTGCTGCAGAGAAGTGCAGGAGATTGATTGTTGCCATCCACCTTTCCTTGCTGGGAAGGCTGCCTCCAGCCAAGAGTTAAGGTGGGGAGAGTTTTGGGACAACAGGAGAAGGCCTCTGTAGGGATAGAAGGTCGGCGGAGAAGGGCCGTCGGTTGAGATCAAAGAGAAGCTTTCCAGCAGAGAATCGTAAGGTTTTTCTCCTTTTAGAGAGTAGAGAGATCGTTGCATCTAATTCTCCTTTAAACTCCTTGTTAAGCATCATATAAGCTTCAAACAAAACTACAGCCTATATCCTAAAGTTGTGAACATCGAAGTTTGGTGTCTCATCCAAGAGCTGAAGAAGAAGACCGGGTGTGCATATCCAAATTTTAAGATAATTAATGTGATCCTTTTCGACATCAACATTTTTACGGCCATCAATTAGAGGGTGTGAACTAGGAGTATGATTCTTTCCTATTATTTTCAATTCTTCAAAAAGTTTTCCTACTAATTCCTTTGTTAGGGATATTATAATGCTTCCAACACCATCCTCAGGACCTCATCTTACTCTATATAATTTTTCTACAACCTTCTATTTCTTCATAAACATGATTCAGTGTTTGTAGCAAGCATGATTTGTGGGTCCTTCCAAGGGAGGAAATGCTTTTAGCGAAGGAAACAACTTGTGGGGGATGACTCTGATGACTATTGGGAGAAGTTCCAAGGACTAGAATGAGTTCTTGTGGTTTTTGTTTGCTGCAAGAGGCGAGGAATGTCTAGAAGAAATAACTCCATTGTCTCCTCGGGAAGATTTGTTAGGGTTGCTGGAAGGAAGTCCTACAGGCTACCTAGTGGGAGACACTTGCAGAAAAAATTCCATAAAAACAAAGAGTCACCTGAGGGAAGGAGGTCCAACTCTTGGTAGAGGAGATTCCTACTCTAACAGGAAAGGTTCCAGTTCTGGCTAAAGGGGTTTTTCGGCTCTGGCAGAGGTCCAGACAAGTTTCCAGTGGAAATGAGGAGGTCTGGTGGCACAAGGGATCTTGGGTAAGGCCAGTGGCTCTGATACCAGACAAATATGTTCATGGAGGAGTAATTTTTTCTCGTCATTATTCACAAGTAGGGTACACATATATGGAGAAATCAATCCCTCATTTAGAAACTAATCAAACATATATCACCTAAATTAGCAAAAGAAATAATTATGAATAAAAAAATATAAAAAAAACATAAAATAGAAACATAATAAATAATCAAAGCTTGTCTAAGATATAACAAACAAATCCTTCAAGATTTGGAGGTGATAGCCGGCCCACATGAGAAAGGTATACATGGAAAGAACTTAATCTTCTCAGATTTCCACAGAGACATCATAGTTGACAACCCTTGATAGCCCTTGACAGGCTATCCAAGCTAACTTTGGCCTATATAGGCACATCAAGCTAGTCTAGATTGATATCATCAAATTACTTATTTAATCAAGCGAGAGTAAGATTTGCATTACTCATTATTCATGCAAATATGAAAGATCCTGGCAAAATGACACTAGAAAACTGATAAATAGGCCATAATTGTACATGAATATTTAAAATAGAGAATTAATCTATTGACCATAGTAAAATTTAGAGCTTTATCCACCACTTACGGTACCAATAACAATTAGATTTATGTCTGGCAGGTCTGGTATGGGAGCTATACATTTATTGAGAGGTTTGATGGAGAAGTTCATAGATAATAAGGAGGATCTACATTTGATTTTTATTGATTTAGAAAAAGCTTACGATATGGTTCCAAGAGATATCCTTTGGAGAGTTCTTGAGAAGAAATGTGTTGATATGACTTATATTCAAGTCATTAAAGATATGTATACTAGAGTTGTTACTTGTGTTCGAACCAAATGAGGATTGACCAATTATTTTCCTATTTATGTTCTATTACATCAAGGATCAACTTTAAGCCCATATTTTTTTGCTTTAGTTATGGATGGTCTTACTGAAAATTTACCAGAGGATGTACCTTGGTGTATGCTTTTTGTTGATGATATCCTTCTCGTGGATAAGACGAGAGAAAAAGTCCAAGATAAACTTGAATTATGGAGGTCAACATTAGAGTTTAAAGGTCTTCATTTGAGTAAAACTAAAACTGAATACATGGAATGTAATTTTAGTAGTAGTAGCTCTAGTGACAGAAGTGTAAATTCGGGTGATCAAATTATTAAAAGATGTGAACAATTTAGATATCTTGGGTCTGTTGATCAAAGCGATTATGATATAGATGGAGATGTTAATAGTATAATTCATGTTGGTTGGTTGAAGTGGAGGAATGCTTCGGGTCTTTTGTGTGACAGAAAAGTACCGCTTAGACTGAAAAGAAAATTTTATAAGATGGTGGCGAGATCTGCAATGCTCTATTGCGCTAAATGTTAGCCTTTAAAAGAGAAGCATAATACTAAGTTAAGTGTTGCCGAGATGAGAATGATTAGGTCGATGGGTGGCTTTACACTTAGAGACAAAATGCAAAATGAATATCTTCGTGATAGGGCTGGTGTAGCTCCAGTGACAGAAAAAATAGAAAGAGTCATCTTAGATGGTTTGGTCACATTAAACGTCGACCAACTGCAATCCTCTATGGCGCTAAATGTTGGCCTTTGAAAGAGAAGCATAATACTAAGTGTTGCCGATATGAGAATGATTAGGTGGATGAGTGGCTTTACACTTAGAGACAAAATGCGAAATGAATATCTTCGTGATAGGGTTGGTGTAGCTCCAGTGATAGCCAAAAAATAGAGAGTCGTCTTAGATGGTTTGGTCACATTAAACGTCGACCATCTGATGATCCGATTAGGAGAGCATATGTTTTAGATTTGACTTAAGAAAGGCAAAGGTAGACCTAGGAAGACTTGGGCTTATTGTATAAAAACTGATGTTAATTTATTAGAACTAAATGAAAATATGACATAATGGAGAAAAAAATTCATGTAGCCGACCCCACGTAGTGGGATTAAGGTTTTGTTGTTGTTGTTGTATTCTCAAATAATAATAATAATAATCAACCTTTTATAATATAGAATTATAACTATTTTAATTATTTTGAATAGATTAGGCTGCAAGAATATTTCCATCCCTTATATATTACATTTGGCTTTTCTAATTGTGTGCATAACTGCTAATGTTTTGAGCAAATAAGCTGAATGCCTTTTTCATTTACTTTTATTCCAATAAATATTAGTCCGTACAATCTCTTTTAGGTAACCTAATAAAAATTCCTAATCTAAATAAGGAGAATATGTAGAATTAAATAAAATAAATCATAAGAGAGAATTTTGAAAATAATTTAAATATGGAAGCTCCTAATTATAGGAAACTCCTAATTCAGCTGCCTGATTTATGTGATCCTTGATTGATATCCCCATCAAATTGATGCTGACTGATTAAGAAGCATCAATTAGTCAACAAGAAACTGATACTTTGTCGAGAAAAAAGCCTTAGTAACTATATCAGCTGTCCCAAAGGATCATAAACTGTTCACCATATGAGCTTCAATAGATCCCGAAATCAAAGAAACAATTCGACCATCCTTCGACTCCCATTGACCAAGATCTTTCGGTTCTGTAGGCACTGGAGAAGACCCATATATATGCCCCCAAAGCTTATTCCCTTTCAAAAACATCTTGCACTAAAACTCTCATGATGCATAATTTCTTCTTGTAAATCTGATAGGTAAGATTTCAAAAGACATTCTAAACAGAATTATCGCTCACAAGTTTACCAAGAAAATCATTGATCTAAATCAACCTAAAGCCGAAGAAAAGCAAGATATCCAAAAAAAAAAAATCAAAGAAACCCAAAGAAAACCAAAGAGCACCAAAAATTTGTGTCCTACCTTGAATTCGATCCGAGACCGGAGGAGAGGAATTCGAAGCCAAAGCCTACGATCCTTGAGTGGGACGAAGAAGCCGAAATCAAAGTTGAAGCTGACGATCCTTGAGTGGAAGTAGTTGAAGACTCACAAGACGCAGTCGGAGGAAGACTTGCTGAAAGCAGTTGGAGGCGGAATAAGCAGACTAAGATGTCGTAGAACATAGTCGACGAAGCGTGCGACAAAATAGCGAAGAAGCATTCGAAGATGCCGCAAAAGCAGCGAAGGCCAGCAAAGACGACAATGGCGTTCAGATGAAGCCAAAGTGGACGAAGCAGACTCAGCGGACGAAGCCTCTGCGCGCATCACTAGCAAATCCTCCGGAAGCACGCCATCAACAACAGAAATGAGGCAGGCACAGGAACCACGAGTGGTCTCAGAATCGCTATCGACATCAAATCGCATCCGACCTATGGAGTCCATCCAAGCGGAGAGCCAAACCTGAGCAATACAACTCGTGACGCGATTGAAGGGTATGCGATCGAAATCGGGGACAGGAGGGAGATCTGTGGCGTAGAAGAGGAAACGTTTAACGCGATCAATGAGCTCATGAAGGGACCTAAATTCGTTGGAAAAAAAGTGAAGCCAGAGAGCAGGTTGTAAGCCGTGATGACCATAGCTGCGGAGAAGCGGGGAGCAGCGGAGCAACAGAGAGTAAGGCGGTGAGCAGCGGGCGAAGATGGAATGAGCTCGAAGACGAGGATGAACGATTCCCAAAGGCCAGGGAAAAACGTATGTCAATATTTTAAGCAAATAGACTGAATGTCATTTTCCTTTGCTTTCATTCCAATAAATAATAGTATATACAATCTTTTTTAGGTAACCTAATAAATATTTCTAATTTAAATAAGTAGAAAATGTACAATTAAAAGAAATAAATCAAAAGAGAAAAATTTAGAAATAATTTAAATAAAAAACCTCCTAATTACAGGAAACTCCTAATTCAGCTGCTTGATTTTTGTGATTCTTGATTGATAAGAGCATTCTAAAAAATTAAGATACATTTTCTCTAATGACACAATATATCATCAGCACACAACAATAATAAACATAAAGAAAACAAAAGTTGGTGCAATGGTGCTGAATTCCAAGATAGTTGAAATATATCACAACGAAGTCAACTTTTTAAATTAAAAAAAGGCTTATAATAAAAAATGCCTTCTTTAATCATTATGCAGTTATTCTAATGAATCTCAAAAAAAAAAAATGCAGAGATCAAAATACCATCTCCAGTGTATTAAATAGAGTACTTCCATGTCTACAAAGAAAAGCTTCTCATCAGTTTGCTGTACTTGTTTTTTTAATCACATGTTTAGTAGATTACATATAATTGAGACCTTTTATACATCATTTACTTCACAAACAATAAAACTCTTCTTCATTTATTGTTTTCCTAATACAAGAGAATTTTCTCTTTTTTACATTCTATCTCTATCAATCATTTCCCCTGTAACGCATATGATACAAAGCTAGCTCTAAACACCTAATTACACTGCAGTTATAAAACTTAACAAAAATAAAGCCTGTAGAGACAAGAAAATAAAGCTCCAGTCCTATCCAAGAAAGATTATGTGCATACCACTCAATTATTATCTATTTACATAACTAGCACCTAAACTTCAATTTTTTACATATATGCCACGCATGAAAAGGCGTTTTAACTTTTTTTAAGTTAAAATAGTAATAGTTTCAATATGATATGAAATATTTGGGTGGCAAAAATTTAAAAGTCAAGTTTAGGCGTTAGATATGTAAATATATAACACTTGGGTGGTTTGTATGTAAATGCTTCTGACCCTACCGAGGCTTGATATTTGGTATAGAAGTGCTGTTAAGATTACTACCAGAAACATCATATGACAAGTATGAATATGTTAATGCTGAAGATGAGATTGCAGAGAACAATGGCGCACTTGCCTTCTCAGGATATTTGGTCGAAGATTCTGAATGCAACATACCGCCTTCTGGCATCATCTTCCATATGTTCTCTAGCTCTCTGACTATTTCAGGCATTGAAGGCCTCGCATCAGGCTGTTCCTGACAACACCTATATGCTAATGAAGCAAATTTCTCGATGCAGTCAGAGGGATAAGACCCCATTCGGCTGTCGATGATTTCAAAGGTTCTGCCGGATCGGTAGGCTATGCTTACCTGAGCCATTAACACAACAAAGCTCAGTAAAAATTTAGTTTTACAAGTAGAATACAAAGAATCCAAGAAAATGACAGTTTGTAATAGAGAAAATTACAGAAATGTAGTAGAAGTAAAAAATAATAGTTCACCATAAGGATTGGTTCAAAAGGATGTTAATGTATCCCCAAATGAATCATGTATCCAACCTGCAAGTCATGTCCGGCATTTTTATACAGGAGGACAATTATCATCATCAGAATTTCACATTTTCTGCTTTTAATAAATGGTTTACATCACTTAGCATTCATCTTGTGGTGAGACTAAAATATTGT
>NEWO01000060.1:1297955-1315943 GCA_003013225.1 Phalaenopsis aphrodite
ATGCATTTGTTTGGAGCATTTATGCTTGAGAAGGATATAAATGAAAATGGGCGCGTTAACAAAGCATTAAAAATCCATAACACCAATAATTTGAGGTCAAAAACTAAACCAAATGCTTTTCCCTCAAGAAGCATAAGGTATTTAGCAGGTACTTGTATAAAAGAAATTATATAAAGCATAGAATTTTAATTTGCTTTTAATGAGCGACTTAAAAATACATCATCACAGTTTGTTACAAAAAAAGTTGGTATTGAGCTAATTTATCAGTCATTAAGATGGGTAATTAGATATATATATTATTTGGAGATCACAAAATTCTAAGGATTGTCGTTAAGTTGTCTAATATGAAATATTCTGTTGGGAAAATAACGATCTTAACATTGTTACAGTGACAGAATACGTGGTGATGGCAATACTAGTAGAAGTTAATAGCGAAGGAGATCAAGTGGTGTCCAAGTTGTATAACATTTAAAAGTTTTCGAGTTTTCACAGGAAAAAGTGGGATTATTTTAAGCTAAGTACATAAAAGAAGAAAATGCTTGTGAAATATTGTGATATCAAAGATGTGTTATGCTTAAGTACACTTAAAGCATATTTTTATAAATTCTATAAATTCTTACTCCACAGTCGTTATTATTGGTGACTCCACCTCTGATTCCATCACTTCAATAGGCCTCCTCCATATACTTGCTCAAGATAAATGGCTGAGATGCTGTCACGATTATGGAACATTCCAATCTAATGAAAGAGAACCCTGAACGTTTTTCTTGGGGTTGTTCCGAAGAAACTGAACTTGTTTATTTGATTTAATGCTTTGGTAGTTCTATTATATATATTTTATTGTGGACTAGTTTGAGAGATTTTGGCTTTTGGTTTATGTTAGTTGGAGACTATTTTTTTTCCTTCCCATATTAGGACAGCTGTACGATATTATTCTTCAAGTGGATAAATTTGTATCTTGAAGAGACCAGGTGATGGATCTTCCCTATCATACGTAACTTGCCAAAAGTGATTGGTGTTTCTCTGTTTTCTTCCTTGCCGGAAAGCAACCATACTAGATTTTCCTTCTCCGACACTGTTGATTCTCAGATTTTTTTCTTTCTTGCTATTTTTCAAACATCCCCAACACTTATATTTGTCTGCCAAAACCTTCTAAGAACCTAGAATGGTGCCATTTAGTATTAGAGTCACTCAAATACTAAATTTTTAGAGATTTGCTACTCCCTACTTCAAAAAATATATCCACATAACCTATTTCAACTACCCAACCAAATATTCTTTTCTTAAATGTAACCCTAAGCCTATTCTTCAATCCTACCGTGGCCGAAAACTTGAAGCTAGGAGCAAGCTATCATGCCAATAAAAACAAACCCTTTAAGAGGTGTTCATGAGCTTGCTATAAGATAATCACCCATAGCAACAACGGCAAACACCCAAATTGAGAAGATGACTTTTCACCATGAAGCCTCAAATGACGAAGAGTTGATGCCGCATTGGTTCGACATTGAGTAAAGGGGGATGGTGACTTTAAAGAGAAGGTTGATCTAACCAGATTTGACAACCATATTGATTTCGGCAAATTCATAGAATGCACCAGATAGTAGAATAGGACTTTGAGTGTAAGGATATTCCACCTAATAAAATGATGAAAATAGCTTCCACTAAGTTAATGAAACTTTTATGTGAGAAAAATTTTAAAAGTCTGCTAGTTAAGGGGAAAAAATAAGATCACAATCTGATTCAAAATGAAGGAGTTGCAACACAAGAACCCCTACACATAATAGACATGTTATTTTTGAGTCTTTATCATTTACAGTAGAAGAATGTATCAGTAAAGGAGTACAAAACTGAAAGTAAACAATTCATGCTGAAATGTGAGCTGTTAGGGCCATAAAAGAACACCATAGCTTGATATATTGAAGGATTGAGACATTCAATTAATAATGTAGTACAATTATAGCCTTATTAGACTTTACAGGATGTCTAAATTTTAGCCATAAAGATCTAGAAGTAGCACAAACAATATTTGATCCACTTCACCCTTTAAATAGGATTCAATCTTAGGGTTGTGCAATAAGAGCACACTGACCAGCGTAACAAAACTTGCTCCCCATGAGAAGAAACTAACACAAGTGAAAGGAAGGATTAATCGGGCCAATACTTTAAATCTTTCTTAAGTTCCATGGGTTTGGACACATTAAATCCAACTGCCCAGATGTAAGATTGATTTCTTTAACATAGTAGGGTGTATTGGAAGATGTAGGAAGTGGAGATAGACGTGGGTGAGATGTTTTTGACTTAGAAAATTCTCCAGACCAAACCCAAAAGGGAACATAGATTGGTTAGACATAACATCATCCGTACTAGTTACACATTGAAAGAGAAGAAGTGCAATCACATTATAAAAGAAAGGAATTGAAAAAATATGATGTCCACATACATGATAGACAAATTGAACCCCACTAAAAAATATTCTCATCCATATTCTCTTGATTAAAAAATGGGAATAAAATTAGCTTTGATAAGAGGTGTCTGGGGGAGTTCTCCATTCGAGACAAGCTACAAGATTCGGTGTGACGTTGTGTCGATTTATACATTTCATTCTATTAGGCCAATTATGGTAGTATAACAAAGGCACACTTCATGATGACTATGAAAAAAATTACTCATTTATCAATACAAGAAGCATATTCTATTTTTTCCCCTGAAGAAATAAGTACTAATAAGTAGTCAAATAGAGATGGGATTTATAGCGCCTCATGTTAACTTTTTACATGCAATGAGAGAGATGTCAATGGGATTGGTCTTGGTAACATTAGAGGGAAGTAAGACAGAGGCGTCGATACCTTGCCATATGATTTTCATCTTCAGAATCTTTCCACGGCATGAGTACCATGCACTTTCCCCTCCTTGTTGAAGGAATGTGTTCTTGTAGCCATATTGGCATGTAACGGCAGTACACCAATGACAGTCTAATAAGATAAGACAAACATCTATAGGTATCACATTAACCACACATGTTTGTGCAACTTTTTTTCAATAGATAACTCCACAAAGTATTTCTTGTCAACTGTGATCTCCACCCCTTTATTTAACCAACATAAAGAATAAGACTAGGGTGTATCTCAATGTAGCAATGCTAAACTTCTTTATCATTTGCATCGACACGACATTCTCATACCTATCTCCATTTATGATATGGTTGAATGCTTTTCCCTGCACAATGCAACGGGATCAAATGCTGTCGTGGTGGAGCCACTATTTTTCTCTCGTGGGCTTACTCTAAAGACCAGTGGAATAAGTAGCATATCTCCCTTATCGACTGAAAGTTGATACTTCCCTCCGACATGCTTATTTTATCCTATGTTCCATGTGTCACTGCCCATTTTTCCATTGCTCCTTGTACAGTGAAATAGAACATTCTTTTGCCAGATCACATATGCCCAAAACCTTAGCACTTGAAGGATTGTCGGGTTGGGAATGATTTGGGAGTGTTGGTGGCATCCACATTTTCTTCATCCTGGGTTGATGCCTCCTCATGAGGGGTGAGTTTGGTGCTCTAATGGGCATTCTCTTATTGCCTAATTTTTAAGGTAAGGCCCTATCTGTAAGGTATGGTGGTCCTTTAGTGATGATGTTGTTTCTGCACCTTCCAAGATATGTTCTGTAGATCGAGCAGGGACAATTAACTCAACAGCTGCATCACACTGTTGATCGAAGACCTCAGACTTCCAATATATCTCATCATCGTGTGCCCTTGTGGCTACATCAACTCACATTTTAGCAAGCGCTGATTAAATTGGTCATGTACTAATCCAACAAAGAATCTCTCTAGCGCATCTTGTAGACTTCTAAGAAGATGTTCTGCTAATAATGTGGGGTGTTTAGTTGCATTTTTTTCATTTTAGGCTTTTCATTATAGGCTATGTGGTAATCTTGCTCTTCCGTGCCCATTGTTGAAGACACTTACAAATTCTCTCACTACAATGATATATTCTTCTTGTGTTTGTTTACTACTACCAATTTGACAAGCTTCTCCTTAGGAACGTCCTTATACTCAAAGATCCATTCCACTGTTCACAACCACTCAATAAATTCATCTAGATCCATACGTCCGTCAAAATCAGGTGAGTCGATCTTCACGCCAAAGCCCTTGCTCCTATCGTATTTAATGCTAAATCGTTGGGGAATTGATTCTTCATTGCTAAGGTCTTCTTGATTGAAGGGGTTGACTTCTTCTTCTCGATCCAGCAAGTTACCATTACATCTATGAGTAACTTCTTCCAATTGTTTTCTTTCAAAACCGTCAAGCACTTGTTGTAGTTGAAGGATTTCTTAGTACATGTCCTCCATGATAAGTTCCTAAACACCTCTAAGTGTTTGTTCTTTTTGGCATAGTAACTTGCTCTTCACTTTAGGGTTTTGATGGGATAGGATTGTGGATTTAAGGTTATCTAAGGGTTTAAATTTAGGTGGTAGGAGTATAGACAATTTTTTTGGTGGAACTAGGAATTTTAGATTGTGAAAGTTAAGAGATAGGGTTATAAATTGAGATTGGGACGTTCAGGGTATTGAGTTGGTCAAAGCGTTGGGTTATATGCATTTTATGTTTAGAAGAGAGGAAGCCATCCCTAAAAATTTAGTGTTGAGCTCTAATATCAAATGCATCGATCTAGCATTCCTAAATGGTGTGGAAAGAACAGGGGATGGGTTATTATATTAGTAAGATAAACAACAAAGGAGCAGTGAGTGAATACGGCTAAAATCCAAGGAAATCAACAACTGGGCAACAGGAAAACTACTATTATGTCGTGGAATCATCAACGTAAGAGGTCGTCAAACATCCGATAGAGACCACTTCAATCTAGATTGCTAGTCACACCACCTGAATGAGTAGAGGATATCGCTCTAAATAGGGAAAAAATTGAGAGCAATAATCTACAAATAACATAAATCAAATAAAAAAAATCCCAAAATCAGTTAAAAAAACTATAAATAGTTCCCAAGTAAAAGCAAAAGCAAGGAAAAAAAATGACCTCTAATTCAAATTCAAATAATATAAAAAATGGAGCCAATAAGAATTGGTGACAATAAATTAATGGGAAAATTTTGCTACAGCTTTCATGGGACAAAAAACTTGTCTCAAGCTCTATTCTGCATAAGTGGGACGCTCTTATGTCCATCTCACATAAGTAGAGAGCTCTCTCATTAGCATCCCTACTTATTACATATTAGACTAAAAGATCTCATACAAAGCTAGAAAAAAATACATGTCAAACTAGTGAAACTTTGAATTTAAACACGTGATTAGGCTATGTCTTGAACGTCCAACATTTTTTGAAGTCATACTGATCTATTCATTCGAGTTAAATTTCCTGGCATTCAACTCAAACTCGGCTTAGCCACTTCAAGGACGCATTTCTTTTAATAGATACTTCTGAGGCTCGCCTACTAGATAGCTTTTCATTGAAATTGACAAACTTCCTCCAATAAAACAACTCAAACCTCCATATCAACCTATTGACGAAGGCCTAGTGATGTTGGATTATTCAAAATTTTTCCCCGAACCTGTTATTGGCTGCATCGAGAACCCAGAGATGTTGAGAACTACTTCTGAGACTTGCCTACTGCGCACTCTCTTCTAAGGAGACAACAAACTTCCTCCTATAAAGCTGGAAAACTTAGAACTCCACTAAAACCTCTCCTTAAGTGCCCATATTATGCTCTTAAAACTTGACTTAGAATCTTTTAAGAGCTTGTAGGAGCATAGTTAATGTCACACCACAGCGAACCCCCTTTTAGGGTTAATCGTGGTGCGACAGAAGTTGATGACTCAACCAGACCAAATTCTCACTCACCAACACTCATCCTAATTTGCATAATGAGGACTTGATGGGTAATAATCAGTCTAACTCAATCATCGCATACATTCATAATCAATTTCATTTAATAATTTATACACATTCTCATATACTTGGAAGCGTGAAAATTTATGTCACCAAAAATCATATAGAAAGTTGCTAAAATTCAATATACTAAAAATACGCACCCAATAGTCTATAAAACCTTTAGAAACTATACAATATAAATTTTGTACAATCACACACCTGACTATAAGCTCTAGTGCTCCTTACCACTTCCTAAAAATCAACCATATAAAAAAGTAAGCTTTAAACTCAGCAAAATAATTAAGGCTTAAAAAAGATTTTATAGACGAAAAGAAAATAACGTACATGATCATTGCTCATGCATAACAAGGGAACATAAATATAAACATACTTAAATCATGTCCAACACGTAAGGAAAAGGGGCATAATATGTTGTAAATAGAAGCAATTGTGCCCAACATACATTTCATTTCTTTCATAGGCAATCATATAAATATCGATTTCATAATCAATAATTGAAGCTTTAGGAATGTTACCAGTAATTGCATAGACTTTAACTACATTCATAACATTTCATGTCATTGAGTCATCAACCAGCCCGATCTATAATAATTATGAATAAAGGTTGAGTCCCTCCCAACATAACAATTATCAATAGCCCCCTCTAACACCAACAGTTTCCAAATTTTTGTCTCCGTCTGAATATTATAAGTTGTGAATCTCATTGTTTCTTATCATCCATACTTGCAAGCAATCATATATTAAGAAGCCTATCATAATACTTCCAGCATTCATGTAATCATAATTCTTGTAATAATCATTCATTTTAGAAAAATCATGTATCATATGCATAGACAATAGGATATGAATACCTAAAAGTGGCAATTTGATTAAAATGCTCATCATATAAATAAAATGGTAAAATCATAAACATTAATAATGTCAGTTCAAACTTACATTCTGCTAACATGTGCAGACATTCAAAATATGTAGAAATTTTAAATACAATCGTATGTTAAAAGGAAATAAATAGAAATTTTACATAAAGTTATTGCTCTTAATTTAACATAAGATTATTCCACCTGACTTTAACTACATTCATAACATTTCATGTCATTGAGTCATCACCCAGCTCGATCTAAAATAATTATGGATAAAGGTTAGGTCCCTCCCAACATAACAGTTATCAATAGCCCCCTCTAATACCAATAGTTCCCGAATTTCTGTCTCCGACTGAATATTATAATCGGGAATCTCATTGTTTCTTATCATCTATACTTGCAAGCATTCATATAATAACAAGCTTACCATAATACTTCCAGCATTCATGTAATCATAATTCTTGTAATAATCATTCATCTTAGAAAAATCATATATCATATGCATAGACAATAGGATATGAATACGTAAATATGGCAATTTGATTAAAATGCTGATCATATAAAAAAAATGGTAAAATCATAAACATTGACAGTTTCAGTTCACACTTATATTCTGCTAACATGTGCAAACAATCAAAATATGAAGAAATTTTAAATACAATCATATGTTTAAAGGAATTAAATAGAAATTCTACATAAAGTTATTGCTCTTAATTTAACATAGGAATATTCCACCTGAATTGACAGAGCAGCCCTATGACGAGTTTCCTCAATCCCGTCTCGTGCTCGCCGCATGGAGTAAACCCTGAAAAGAATTTTCTAGCATCTAGTTTCTATTCCTTCTTAACTTAGCCAACAATCGAAATCAGCTTTCAACTAAAATGACATCAAACTAAACAATTTCCTAAAGCCATCTCTAACACCCAAAAGAAAGTTCTCGTGCAGGTTGTAATGATCATTGCAAATAATTAATGCAAAATAAATAAAAGAATTAATTAGGTGCTTAAAGTTGAGATGCATTTTCTTTCTTCCACCCCAAAATCACCTTAAATCATTATTTTTTTTCCCTTTCCCTTATCTGCCATTTTCCTTCCTCTTCACTTTTCTTTGCTTCTGTTCAGATTTCAGAAACTACATGCAGAAAATCAAAACCTTCGCTTCATATCAGCATTCCAGATCGTGTTTTTGACTATACTACAACACCCAAGACAGAAAAGCTCCAGTTCATGGTAAATCACACTAACAGATTTTATGGAAGGAAATGGATGTCCTAAATAACATAGAAGTATGCGCCATATTGAAATTTCGGCCCTCTTCCCGGGCGTCCACTCCGCTCTGTGCTACAGTCCAGTGATCGCAGAGCTCCAGACACACAAAACCCAATGCATGAGGGAAAAATTGAAGGAATGCAACTTTTAACTGAAGGCCCGTTTGGGGAAGTTTATTTGGTGCGGTGGCGTTTTGAAAACGCATCAGGCCTATTTAGGTAAACTGCATTTTGACAGCTTATGCGTTTTCAAAATGTTGAAAATAGCATTTTTACACCGCACCTATTTAGGTGCGGTTGGAGCTTTCTGCCTGTGGTCTGGTTTTTTCTAAAAAAATAAAAATTTGTAATTGTCACCGCACCTAGCTTAACAACAGATTATTTTTAATCAGCTTATGAGCAGATTATTCAATTAGCTGAAGCTGTCCCAAACAGACCCTAAACCCATTAACTCCTATCCATTTAATTTCATCACATTGTTGCATGTCAGGGAAAGTGCGGTTCCACTGAATTGCTACAGTGCTGAGAGATTAGGAGTTAATTAGATGCTTAATTAATTTTAACTAAATTAATATCTTTCTATTTTTATATTTATAATCCAAATATAGTGCTACATATCAAATTGATCAATTCAACATACAAAATTTCATAAAATTAATTCAAGTCTGATTTTGAGGAATATAAAAATTGGGACATATTTTAAAATTATAAAAAATTTTATCTGATTTTATCCAAAACTATATATTACCGCTTGCTAATGGTTTTCGGCATTTGAGATCCACCTAGATCATGATTCCCTTTTATGCTCTCATTTGCTCCTGTAAATGTTCATTGTGATTTCTTGATAAATCTTTTTTTTATAATTTTTATTTTGGGAGTTGGACAAATCACATTATTGTGCTACAAGTGGTAAACAAAAGCTTTGAGTACAACAAGAAGCAATTCATTCTCCCTCAAGGAATGGATGTTAATGATAGGAATCACCGTTGAAATTAGGGTCAAGTACATATTTTATTTTACCAAAGAAAAAACACAAGTCAAATACATAAAAAATGAACACCTACAATCTGAGAGAGAAAATTTCTCCCAAACCCTATCCTAAGACTCCATACACCATATCGTGCATAACACCAACGCTAAACATATTAACCCTATTTATACCCAATAACAATAATAATAAAAGACAAAATTTCTCTTAAGCATTGAAGTAATAATACTCCCCTCCCAAAGAAACACATTTTTCTAAAGGTGGATAAAAGGAAACTGTTGTTGGATCAAGCTCCTCTGCCTGTACCTTTTATGAAAACTTGTAATTTTTTATCCTTGCAACCATATTATAAAATAAACTTGTCATTACACCGAAAATATAACCCCTTTGCTTGCTTCTCCTGAATCTGTCTCTGTGGGACGTTTGAATATCGTTCACGACCCAATTTCCCATGGAGCCTCCATCTTGACTTCCACTGTTCGAGTTTTTGGCATTATCGTAGCCATAGCATTTCGGTATAACGATCGACATTGCCACTCTTATTAGCTCGTTCAATTGCATTATTATCTTAGCCCAACTGCACTAATTTTATAATTTTCCCCAATTCTTGTGGTTTCAGCAAACGAAGAGATGGTCCAATCTCCGACTTCAACCTTTATGAAGTTTTCTTCCAACAGTTCTTCTGATATTCCTCTCAAGAGTCTGATAACATCTCAAATTTCTCCTTATACTCCATGAAGAACACTTTTTAAATTAAAGCAAAAAATTGCTCTCGCAAATCTCTTTCCCTCGTAATTCTGAAGAGCTCCAACAATTGATCCTTGACATCGTCTCATGTTCTGATTAGTTGACTTTGTTCTCTCGATTGATACCATGCTAGAGTCTTCCCTTCCAAACATAGGGCCACCACCATCAATATTTCTTTCTTAGTCAGCCCATTAACAACAAGGTATCTCTCTACACGATAAATTCAGCCATATGCATCTCAAATTTCTCTCTATACTCCATGATGTACCCTTCCTGGATTAATGCAAAAAACTGCTCGTGTAACTCTCCCTTCCTGTGTGGTTCTTAAGTGCTTCAACAATTGGTCCTTCAATTCGTTCAGCTGATGTTGTTCTCTCCATTGATACCATACTAGAGCCATCCCTTCTAAGCATAGGGCCGCCACCATCAATTTTTCTTCCTTCGTCAACACATTTAATAACAAAGCATCTTTCAACATGATAAACCCAAGCATAAGCATCATTTCCTTCAAAGATTGGCATCTTCAGCTTCCTTATGTGTGAGTCTCCTCCCCAATTTCTTCGATTGAAGCTCATTCCACCCACAAAGCAGGGGTTAGGTTCCCTTCCTCGACGTATATTGATTTCTTTTCTTCCATAAGCCTGACTTGCCCCATAATCAGCTGCTCGTCCCCCTGCCCAAAAGGTTATCACAACAAAAGACACTAGCAGGATTGGAGGTAGCCTTTAGTCGGGGTCCCACCTATCACAATTTCCGATTTCAGGCAAAAATCTTTTTACTTGATCTTCTCCAGCCTCAAATTACATGTCCCATTCCACCTGCCGACACTCGTTCTAACCATCCAGATGTCATGTTATTCCTTCGAGTGCGGTCGTTTGGGTTCGCTTCTAATTCCCTCGCTCGGTCCCGCTGTAAGTGTCGATAGATTTGTGAGAAACTCCACAATCTTCTTCATCATTTCTTCCAAGAACGTGAATCTTCACCCTCCATGGATGAAAATTGCCCCTCTATGGATGAAAATCGCCCCTCTAGGAACAAAAACTACCTCTCCATCAATGAGATATGCTCCTCCATTCTAGATTTTATTTGGCTCACCTCTTCCTCCCACAAAATAGCTACTTTCTTGGTCTCCATGCCATCTTGTACAGACTCTGTGATCCTAAACAGCCTCTCGCAATTGGAATTCCTATACGTCGTTGATCCCGCTTCCCAGCTATGTCAAATTGCGACCAAATCTCACAATCTGGCGAAGTTGTTGCTCGATCACGTATGATTAGAAAGGGACAGGAAGAGTAGGAGACAGAAGACGCGATCCCATCATCACACCCAACTAGCTATTATCGCGACTATATCACATGACTGTTGGTCTTCGCAGATTGCTCTGATCGCGACCACAACTGTATCAAATGTCAGTGATGTCGAATCATGTCTATCCCGTCGTCACTTCCGAGGCAGGTCTTATCGCAAATGGATCATAATCCTGCCAACCACTTCCCAACTACCTCGCAATTTGTCTCGACTTCCAGCTATCTCTTATCGTGACTGGGTATGTAATTTAGGGCAACGATCCATTATTTCTTCCCACTATTTCTGAATGAGTATATTGTAAGATTAGGTCATGAGTGCGACATAATTTTGTAAGCCTCCTAGAATCTAACGGCCTGATACAAATTTTGTATGAATTACCATAGAAATTAGAGTAAAATACATATTTAATTTCACCAAATTAAAATAACACAACTCGAATACATAAAGGATAAATACCTATAATTTGAGAGGTAGACGATCTCTCCCAAATCCTAGAATGCGATAGGTATGAAGTCTCTCCCAAACCCTAACCCTAAGATTCCAGACAACATCTCCCAAATCCTACAATTCGAGAGACAGCAAATCTCTCCCAAATCCTAACCTAATGACTCCAGACACCATCTCCTATATAACCCCAACCCTAAACATCTTAACCCTATATATGCCCAACAAAAGTAATAATAAAAGACTAAATTGACCATAGATTAATAAAAGATAAAATTCCCCTTAAGCATCAACGTGACAATCTTATTTTCTGTTGGAATGCCTACTTTATGATTCTACCCTATGAAAATGACAACTACCAATTATAGCCTTTTTAATTAAGTTGAGGCCATTATTTTCTATAAACTATGCTAAACATGAAAATGACAACTACTAAAGACATGACATGACATCAACAACCAAAATAACACTTTTTATTTTATGCAAGGGGCTCACTTTAGGACATGATGCCTACTTTATGATTCTACCGCCTCCTATCAATATATATATTAGATTTATAATGACAATCTCTAGACGTTTTTACTTCATATTAACTTTGATTCCCTCATTATGTATGCCCTATTTGCTTTATTTTGTTTTATTTGTTTACTTTATTATGTCTATTGTAATCGGTTTTAAATGCCCCTCCTATTAATAATATGTGTTGCTCTATTCCAATTTCAGCATAGTATCAGAGCCTAAACCTAGATCCAGCAGCCACCGGGCTCCTCTGCCAGTTCCAACAGCCAACACCTCCTAGCCGCTAGCCTCCTTTGCTGGTTATAGCAACAACAAGAGCTTCTATACCAGTGCAGATTCCAGCAGCCACCAGTTCCAGTGCAGTCGCTGGTCCCCCTCTGATCCACCCGCTGACGAGTTTTCAGGAAGCTTCCCACTGTTCCAATAGCTGCAAGGTCTGGATACAGCAGTCAGAAGTTTTGTACCCCCTTCTACAGCAGCCGCAGTTTCCTGCAGCCTTCTATCGTAACCCTACCAGAATTCCTCGATGGTTCAGAGCCTCAACGTCTCCTTTGGCTCAATCAGAATTATGGGGGATTCCTCCAACTTTGAACCGCATTTAGAAGGTGTTCTTGATTCCGCCGGAGGATCAACTCTAATTTCCACTCCCTTGCAGACCAGAGGATCGGAAACCAACACAAATTTCTCAATAAAAACCAATAAACTGAATGACAATAACTTTCTCCAATGATTCAAAACGGTGTCTTAATTCTACAAAGGAAATGGAAAGTTTGGCTACCTCACATGTATGGTTCGTGAGCCTCTCCAAAAAATGACTTGGCAAATAGAGCTTGGGAAGTGGAGAACTCCATGGTCATGTCATGACCGATCAACTCCATGGAGACTTCCATTGAACGTTCATATATTTTCCTCCCTTCAGTTAGTGCCCTCTAGACAGCTATTCGTGATGCCTACTCAGATGTACGACAAACTCTATGAGGTATCTAATAAAATTTGGGAGACAAAACATGGGTCAAAGACCGTGACCCAGTACTATAATGACTGTGTTGCACTATGGATACAATGCGACTTATATTACGATTACACTTGGGATTCTCCGGCCGAAATATCCCTCTTCAAAAGATTGTAAAAAATGATCGCATGTTCTAATTCCTGGCTAGCTTTAACAAAGACCTTGACGAAGTCCGGGGCCTTATTCTTGGTCGGAATTCTATTACTTCCGCTCATGCAGCTTTCACCCCACTTGCGATTACTGTCACAAACCTAACTACACAAGTGTTAAAAACTTCACGGTAAGCCGACATACAAACCTTCGACCAAATCCTCCACTAACAAAGGTCTCACGGCGACGTCTGAGCCTATCACGACACAACCTACTCCTACCTAGAATATCTTGGAATTCTCCGAATCCTTGAAAAACCAAATGAAGCAATTGATAAAACTTCTTATAGACAATCAAGTCTCTGAGGGTCCATCGACCTCCCACATCCGACAAGGTACTCTTTCTATGGTTCTCACGGTTTATTCATCCTCTAGTCCGTGGATTATTGATCTAGGTGTCACGAATCACATGACCAAATGTTCACAAGCTTTCTCGACTTACTATCCGTGCTCTGGAATACAATTAGATTTGCTGATGGCTCTTGTAGTTCCATAGCTAGTAAAGAGTCGGTTGTACTAACGACCGATCTAACTCTGGAGTCTGTTTTACATGTTCTCCTATTATAATGTAACTTTTTATTTGTCAGCAAGTTGGCAAATGATATCAATTGCATGCTAATTTCTCTTCTAATGATTGTGTTTTTTAGGATCATTATTTGAGGAGGATGATTGGAAGTGCAAAGAGGGAAATTGGACTCCACCAGTTCCAATTGGAGAGTACGGAGAGTGAGGACACGTCACTCAAGAGTTGTAGCATATCTTGAGTCATTGAATGTTCTATTATGTTGTCGCATTGTCGTTTGGGTCATCCTAATTTTAAATATTTGAAAAATTTGTATCTTTTGATATTTTTTAATAAAAAATATTCAAACTTCAATTGTGAGATATATTAGTTAGCTAAGCATTACCGAATCCATTATCAACCCCACAATTACATACCTTCCACTCTTTTCTCCCTCATTCACAGTGACATATAGAGACTCTCTCATACTTTCAGCTACATCAATAAATGGTGGTTCCTGACCTTGATTGTTGACTACACTCAAATGACGTGAGTCTACATTTAAAAAGACAAATCAGAAGTTGTTGTCACCTCTCAAAACTTCTACACCTTTATTTTAACTCAATTCAAAACTCTTATTTAGGTCCTTCAACCTACAATGACTTTGAGTTTTTCAATTCTATTTTGGGTAAATTTTTGGCAAGTAAAGGTATTATCCACCATACCTCGTGTATGAATATTTTTCAATAAAATGTAGTTAAGAGAAAAAATTGTCATCTCCTCGACGTTATTCGCTCCATTATGTTTCAATCCAATGTCTCGAAATAATTTTGGATCAATGCTATTCAGACTGTCACCTATCTCATAAATAGTCCCCTCTAAAACTCAAAAGTTCTAAACCCACTTAGCCTTTCTAATGCATGCTCCCTATCAATCTGATCTTCTTCGCACAAGATACCAAGTATCTTTGAGTGCACGACCTTTGTTCGGAACACTGCCCCATTCGGAGTAATCTTGATCCCAAATCCATAAATTATATTTTCATTGGGTACTCTGCAACTTAAAAGGGGTGTCGGTGTCTTGATCTTACCAACAACAAAATTTATGTAGGTGTTGATGTCTCCTTTGAAAGTTCCTTATTTTCTAGCTCGACCTCAAGTGAGGGGGAGCTTGAGTTCTCTGACACTATCCCTTATTCTACTCTTATGGATGTTCCCCCTATTGTTCCCACCACTGAGGAGTTCCATATTCCATTGAGTACACCATCTCTGCCTCCCACTATCTGTGTCTACACTCGGCGTACTCATTCCAATGCTCCTACTTTGAGCTCCACTACCTCTTTACAAGACCTTAACTCCACTCCTAGCAACACCCTTAGCATGACCCCTCCTTAGAATGGGAACGTGAATTCTCTAAAGTACGCAATCAGACAAGCTCCCTCTATTTTTTATGGCAAAATATGTCTCTTTCCACAGTCAATCATCGACCTACAGAGCATTTGCTATCGTCCTGACAGACCATCCGATCCCTGCTACTATTGAGGTTGCTCATGTTGATCTAGCCTTGAAAATGACAATAATGGAGGAGATGAATGTCTTTCACCAGATTCATACATAGGATGTCATGGATCTTCCTCGAGGTAAGAAAGTTGTAGAGTGCCGATAGATTTTCAGTACCAAGTTCAACTCTGAAGGATCCTTTGAGCACAACAAGGTGCGATCGGTCACTAAAGGGCATTCACAGACCTATAGAGTTGACTATGACGAGATATTTTGCTCCAATCACTAAGTTAAACACTGTTCAGGTCCTATTGTCACTTGCGATGGATCTGAATTGGTCTTTATTCCACCTAGAAATCAATGAATGCATTCTTGAATGAAGAGCATACAGAAGAGGTGTGCATGTCTCTCCCGCCAAGCTTTGGCTCTACCACCTTAGAGGACAAGTATGCATACTACGAAAGTCCCTCTATGGGTTAAAGTAATCCCAAAGGGCCTGATTCGGCATGTTAAAAAAAAGTAGTGGGCCATGGTTTTAATTGGGCTCAATCAGATCACACCCTCTTCTTCCATCATTCCTCCAATGGCTAGTTATCCTTATTGTCTATGTTGATGATATTATTCATTCAGGTAATGATCTCCCAACATTAGAGTTCTTAAAAGACATTCTTGCTACGTCCTTTGAAATGAAGGACTTGAGATCTCCCCAGTACTTTTTAGGCATGGAAGTGGCTCGGTCATCTCAGAGCATTTGTCTGTCTTAACGCAAAGATGTGTGATATTTTGACAGAGAGCAATCTGCTATGCAAACCTGTTGTTGTTCCTATGGATCACACAAAAAAAAATTATCTGACATTCTCAAAGTTGTGTCTGTCAACAAGACTCATTACCAGCATCTTGTGGCAAAACTCATCTACCTCGTCCATACTCGCCTGAACATATGCCACATAGTTGGTATAGTGAGTCAATTCATGCATGATCAATATGAGTACCATATCCAAGCTGTAGATTAGATTCTCAACTATTTAAAATATACATTTGGCTCTGGTTTATTTTTATTCCCGTCACACCTCTCGATCTATTGCTGTATATACAAATGCTGATTGGGTTGGATCAGTTCATGACGGACGTTTCACTTCAGTGTTTTGCTCATTTGTATGAGTCAAACTTGTCACGTGGAAAAACAAAAAACAGTGTGGTTGCCCGAAGCAATGCTGGAGGTGGATTTCGGTCCATGTCCTTTGAAATCTATGAAGCTCACTAGTTACGCAACATGCTCCGCAAACTTTGCATGCCCACCTCCGACCTGCTGCAACTATTTGGTGATAACAAGAGCGCAATCAGCATTGCTCACAATCTAGTCCAACATGATCTTTCTATACATGTGGAGATTGCAGACATTTTGTTAAGAAAAATATTGAATCCAGGAAAATTTGTGTTCCTTGTATGCCCTCTCCACTGGTCAACAAGCATACATCCTCATCAAGAATTTTTCTCGACCTTTCTTCCACGACTTCAAATCCATGATGAACATGATGAAAATTTATGCTTCAACTTGAGGGGAGTATTAGATTTATAACAATAATTGCTAGTCGTTATTACTACTTATTTGCTTTTATTTTCCCATTATCTATCTCCTATTTGATTCATTCTGTTTTATTTATTTCCTTTATTATGTTTATTGTAATCAGATTTAAATACTCATCATTCTATCAATAATATGTGCTGCTCTATTCAAATCTCAACATTATATATATATATATATATATATATATATATATATATAATGCAAATTATGTATATTTATTTATTTTATTTTATAAACAATCTTATATATTTTGAGCCCCCACACAAACTTCTCGTATTATTACTCATATGGATCTTCTGAAGGGATTCTTTTCTCATTTTGCCTTTGAAAGGGTACTTGAGGGCCTATAAGGACAGTTCCAGTGTTTAGGATGCATTGGAAATTTGGGATGGTCCATTTGGCTAAGAGATTAATAAATTAGGATATTTCAAGTTAGATTTCCCATGACATTGCCTTCATATTCCACCATTATCATCACAATTAAATGGTTGAGTTATGGATCACATTTTGACATCAACAAAAATCAACTATACTTATTGAAGCTCAAGAGTTTTTATTTTTAATTTTGGATTGTTTGACAACCTGAAATCACTAACTGAAATTGGCCCAATGTTTACACCATTGCCTTGCTACTTTCCGTCAAGTAAATTTGCAGAAAAGCAGCCAACACTACTGACAAAATTTGAGTGAGTTGCAATTCTGTCCATTTTTTGGAAAGTTCTTTTTTTCTACTGCCAAAAAAAATGAAAGTATTCTTAGGATGCATGGCAAGCTTCCACTGGTGCACCAATTGATATCGGAGAAAAAGCCCAAACCACAATAAAAACGGAAATAGAAATATTATTGTTGAAATTCTAACAAGTTGCAATGAGTTTCTTCGAAATAAGAAATAAACGACAAACAGACACGACGATTTCCCCTCTGGGGAGGACGGTGCTGGATGGTGGTTGGCTAGGAAGGGGGAGGGGTTATGGTGGGCTGCTGGATGGACAGCAGGAAAGGGATCGTACGGATGTGGGTTGCTGCAGGGATTGTTGGTGTTGGGGGTTGCTGCAGGTGAGAGAAAGTGCTGCTGGGGGGTAGCGGCGGGGAAGAGGGAGGGGAAATGAGAAGGCTGCTGTAGGGGAAAAAATATTACATCAGTACCACACACGTAGAAATACCGTGCTTAGCCAATAAAATCACGCCACGCGCGA
>NEWO01000060.1:1316205-1342724 GCA_003013225.1 Phalaenopsis aphrodite
GAATATTCTTCCCCGTGTTATTCATGTGTTATTGTGTGTTATTCATGTGTTATTGATGTGTTATTGTGTTATTATAACACCAAGAATATTCCTAGGACACAATAACACATGAATAATACACAATAACACATGAATAACACGGAGGGGAATATTCCCCGTGTTACTGTGCCGTTATTTTTTCTCTGTCGCGCAGGGTGTCGTGGCGTTATTTCATTGGCTACGCATGTTACTCTACGTGCGTAGTACTGATGTAATATTTTTTCGTTGTAGGGAGGTTGGTTGTGGGGATGAAAGCAGGACTATGGGAACCTGATGGGGGAGCAGGGGTTGCGGTAGTGGAAAAGGGGTTCACCGTTGTTACATGGAATTATGGAATGCGGCTGGCAGAATAGCAGTGGGAGTAAGGGTTGAGAATCCGGAGGGGAGAAGGGCGGCACAGTAGAGAATAGTAGGAAGGCTGTGTTTAGGGGACAGCCGGTTTAGGAGTGCTGCCATAATACCTGGGTGGAAGCGGGATTTGGGGCGTGGATCTGCAAGAGCGGCTGGAGACGGAAGGGAAAGGGACCGGGTTGGGTGAAGGCAGCTGCAAAACGGTGCAAGAGAGCTGGGGAATAGCAAGGGAATGGAAGTGGAGGAAGGTTCTAGAGATAAAACCATCACAGGGGAGAGGGAAACAATCAGAGCACCACCCTTTCTACGTATTCAGCCTTCGAGAGGAAACTAGAACGCCGACAGCTGTCCTCATAAATCTGAAATCTGAAATAACATTAAAATCCAAACCCTAAAAACTAAATACACATATAAATAGAAGTGGTATGGGCGGGAAATGAAAATAAGAAGGCGGGAAATTTCCCGCCTGATGAACTGGTTCAGCCCCCCCTCTCAACTAAACCAGTTCGGGCCAGACCGGTTCATCTTTTGGATGAAAATCCTAGTGTCACCAATTTCCACAGTTCAGGTTGTATTTTTCTAATTCCAGACGCCAGAATCCTACATGTACAGCATTATCTCTTATCCTTCCAACACTAAGCAATCTGCCTACTTGAATTCTCACTAGTACATTCCAAATTCTTAAGGAAGATATTCTGAAGATCACGGCCCTCAAAATTTTCAGAGAAAATAGCAATATAACTCTTGTTGGATTCGTAAAGTGTTTTCTCAGGTTTTCTTAGTCTCGCATCCAAGTGTTTAGCAGTGTTTCTTATTCTTCTCCCTTAAGTAGTGTTTTTATCTGCCAGAGATATCTAGCACCTTCTTCACAACATTCTGTAAATTACATCATTAGCAATGAGAAAGATTGTTTGGGTTCATCCTTAGCTAGGAAATAATTGTGATCCTAAGTTTGTGTAATTTGCTGTGGTTTAGTACTCCTGAGCCATAAAAGAGTCGTGTAAGTGTTTTCAGCTCATCAAAAAAAGCAAGCCCAAGAGGAGAAATCCTTTTGGAGGAGCACGAGTGGAAATAAGCTTGAAACCAAAATACTATAAATCCTCATTCTAGTTTTCTCTTCTCTCTTCTCTATTTATTTCCTACTTCTTTAAGGATATAGTTTACATACTCCACAATTCACTCGTAATCACAAACATAAAAAGTAATTTGTGTTCAAAATTCCATTTTGACAATTAAGAGAACCCCAAATTCACCCCAAACAATATGGCCTGTGTACGAGTACAAGCCAAGAAGTGAACATAATAAAAAATGTCCATCTGAACAATAGCCGTTGAAGTAATTAATAAAAATTTCTTTGTAAACATGCGGCAACTTCACATCAAATGAAGCTAGAGTTTATCCTAAGCATTGGTCCATTTCAGAAAGTGAAGAAACTTCTCCTGAAAAATCCTTAAATAGAGAAATTTGATTTTTTACCACTGGGGATTGAAGAAAATAAGCCAAATCTAAGTGTGATGATAGCAGGTGCTTCATGTAAAGTGTAAAATAGACAATGTAGCTGAACAGAATGGCTTGCTTACTGGATGACCAAAGGATGAGGTGTAATACTGAAGCAAAATTTAGATGATAGGGGTGCCTACCTCCCGTACAAGGTTCTTTCCAAATGAAATGGGCTGCATCCCTGTCAGTAGTTCCAGAAATACAACGCCAAGGCTATAGACATCACTTTTGTCTGTCAATTTGTGTGTTAAGAAATATTCAGGATCCAAGTAGCCCTGCAAGAAAGTGTATTTTAATGCTACAAGTCAGGCGTACTCTTTAAGAAAATAACAAAAAAGAAAACTATCAATATATACTAGTTTAAATGCACACAACAAATGCGAGAGAAAATACAATTATGAATTGATCTAATAAGCTTCACGAATGACTTGACATCTTCCCACAACTTTCTCATCGGACCTGAACTGGCAACGATTCATAAGAAATATGAAACACTTAAATGGTAAACATAAACTAAATATAGTTCCTAGAGCTCTAACAGGAAGTATTATTTCATTTATAACTGCTCTGATTATTCCAGCAACAGAAAAAACAGTAGCTAATCACAACAAGAAGAAATAAATACAGCTTTTCCTGATTAGACAGGTTTTTGCTTGATCGGTATGCAAGATATGGGTAAATGATTATGACAAAAGCAATTTGCTCCATGACAAACCAACTGTGATTCCCTAAGTTGAAATGGGAATCATATGTATTGATACTAGTTGATACTAGAGTTAACCCAAACTACAACGAACTGACAATTTTATTTCCGAATTATTAAAAAAAAATACAACAATGACTCTCAACATAAAAAGCACCAACATGCAAACTATCAAATGACAATGACGACACGAAATACAACAACACGAAATAAGAAATAAAACGGTAGAAACATATAAACAACTATCTCAAAAGGAGGGCGGTAGGTTTGGCTGAAAAGGAAGGGTAAGCAGTAGTGTCGGAGGGAACCGGAACGACGTCGGGTGGGCAGCTACCAGAAGATGACGACGGCGGTCTGGACAGTAACCTGGATGGTGGACAACGCCTAGAAGATAACGACAGTGATCTGGACAACAACTTGAAGGGTAGACAGGGGTCGGAAGATGCGGCGGCGGTCTGGACAACAACTTGGAGGGTGTACAACACCCGAAAGATGACAACTGCGGGCTGCGGTGAAGAGTTGGAAGGAGAAATATCTCAGCAGGGTCGAGCTACAACCAAAACATCACCTGAACACTTGGAGACGGTCACCGACGTGGATGTGTTACAGCTGGAGCACCTCCTCGTCATCGGATAGAGTCCTCGAAAGGGAAGAACACCTCAGAGGTAGCAAACTGAAATCTAGTAAATAGAATAGGTAAGGATCAGAATAAGAAATAAATAGAAAATGAAAGGAATAGAATAAACAAGGATTAAATAGGAGAATCATAGAAAAGGAAAGGGAATAGGAGGGAGGAGAAAAAGAAGAGGGGTGAGGTTGGATCATGGTACTATAGCGGCTACAATATCGTGTTTCCAGTACTGTGGAAACAACATATCGCGATCAGGTAAGCTCCCGCACCACCAGTAATAATAAATTAGTCTCAATAATTACTAATTTTAATTAAATTATGTCGAGCGCATAAGCATTTTAGAAAATCATAAAGTTGCAATTTAGAATACAAAAAGAAGAGCAAGGCCAGAAAATTAAATAAGAGCATGATAAGAAAAATTTTTTTTTGGGCTAAATCTAACGTTAGGATCTAATAAAAGACATCAATAGACAATAAAAGCAAACTTGGTTGATGAAGCTCTGACGATGGTTTGATGTGCACAAACTTTATCGTGCATTGACAGAGAGGCTATTTTCATAAATAAATAAAAATTAACTCCAAATAGAAGTTATGACACAAAGGAATGATTAAAAACTAAATATAGCTACAGCAATAAATCCAATAAAGATTTCCATCATAAAGCATTAGCTGCATCTTAACAAATTATAAATTTCAAAATTTGCATGATAAAACTCCAACAAATTAGCAAGGACTTGAATAAAGCTTCACATGAGAAGTGAAAGAAGAAGAATGAAGAGCCAACATAACAGTGAATACAAAAAAATGCGCCGAGAAATTATTACTAATAATTGCAAGGAAGCTGAACAAAAAAATACCTATAGTGGCAAATTATAAATACCATAAGAATTTATGCATATTACTTTCAGGCGCTTGCTTATTTCATCTTATCAAAATAAAAATAAAAAAGGCATAATTTATGTTCTAAATTATTCAAAATTCAAGGGATATGCAAGGTCTTATGTAAATTGGTATCTATATGGAAAATCTTCCTCGTGCATTTCAGCATGAAAGAGAATTAAATGAAATCCTGTTGACGTGGGCATCTCTCGTTTCCGGAGCGGCTGCATGACTCTTGCAATCTAAGGGGTCCGTCTACATACCTGGACCGAAGCGGTCTAGGTCTTTCTTTGTTGTGGAGTGCCGACCAGTTCCTTGGCCCACTCCAAGTTATCATATTATTATAAATTTTCTTTTAAGGGAGTCAAGGGTTCGTTTTTTACGTATGTTTATTCGGGACAGCTTCTGAGGTATCTGGTTTTCCCTTATAGGGATGAATCCAAAGGTTGAGTGGTGCTCAGGTTCAGGTCTTTCTTTGTTGTGGAGTGCTGACAAGTTCCTTGGCCCACTCCAAGTTATCATATTACTATAAATTTTCTTTTAAGGGAGTCAAGTGTTCATTTTTTACGTATGTTTATTCGGGACAGCTTCTGAGGTATTTGGTTTTCCCTTATAGGGATGAATCCAAAGGTTGAGTGGTGTTCAGCGAAAATCAACCCCCACAAAATTTTCTTTTCCCTTTTTTTCCACTCAAACCACTCATAGACACCCTTCGACCGCTTCAAACAAAAACTCTAGCAATGTCACCAACAAGACAATTGTCAGAACTTTAATCGGGAGAAAATGACACAATGTCATTTATAAAAAACCCGCAAAGGGATGTCCAAAAACTTTCTTAAAAAAATATACAACGAGAAGTCCTCAAACTGCAATAATGATTTGCCACCTTCGAGAAGAGACAATTCGGAAGGATCATCCGTAGCCACAATGATGATTCGTCAAAGCAAAAAGATGAAGGACCACTACCTAAAAGATTCGGCATGGAATATCAGAGAAGAAGCCGGAATCTGGAAGTAAAGGTGGATTTACCAAATTTTGATGGTCACAGTGATCCAAAATAATTCATTGAACGACTCAAGGTAGTGGAATGGGTGTTTGCATATAAGGATATTCCACCCACAAAATGATAAAGATAGTCGCCATCAAGTTAAAGAAAGAGAGTTGAGGTGGTGGAAAAATTAGAATCATCTATGCCAGTGTGAGGAGAAAAGCAAAACCACTACATAGTTCAAGATTAAAAGTGAGATGCAACTCCAGTAACTACACACACATTACAAGCAGGATACGTTATTGGGACTTCACCAGTTAAATCAATATCACCGGCAGACCGCCTCCTTACACATGGAGTTTAACCCTAAAATTAAGTATCAAGAACACAACCACTAGGACACCCAATCCAACCCAACTAGAAGAGAAGTTAGTTCAGCGAGGATAGCAGGTGGAGACACCAACACTCCTAATCCATCTCAGCCAAGAAATGTTTCAAGTGTCATGGATTTGGAAATATTAAAGCAGATTGCCCAAACAAGAGAATGATATCTTTCGCGATAGTTGAAGAAATAGACAGTGATATAAGAGAGGATGAAAACTTCAGAGAGGAGTCGCAACTTTCAGCTGATGGATTAGCCTTGGTTGTTCTAGAAGATAATGAGTCCAATGAGTCGATACATGAAAAGGGGCAACCTTTGTTGAAGGGATTGCCAGACATCATGACCGACAATTTACGTATTAAATGGTCCCTTTCATCATAGATTTCATTTCAAAGTCAATTTCTCTAGATAGTCTTATTTATTGGAAGCACCCAACTAAGTACGAGTGGAAGTCATATTACAAATTTAATGGTTCAAGGGCTGCTTTGTGAGGATCTACGTATATATGTAGCATCAATGCAGGTTGTGCCAAAAGAGAATGGATACTTATTCTATCTAAATGTGCTTTGGAATGATAACGCTTACAAGATTGACCTACTGGGAGGTTACAATAGATACACCACCTTTAACGTGGCCGACTCGATGTCATACTATGAGGAGACAGAAGTTTTGACTGATGAGGTCGGAGTTTCCCCTACCACAGAAGACTGACACGAGCGAGTCCCGCTTCTGAAGATTTTGCGGGACTCCTCCTTCCAAGAGAGTATAAAGGCTAAGTTTGGCAAAAACAGCTTGGCAACAGGCCCGACATAGCATTTCTTACTAACTTTAAGCAAGTTGTTTTCTATTTTGTGCATAGAGATTATAATAAAGCGACCCATATTTGTTCTTGTTTGGGATATTCACACGTGATCCTATTTTTTTAGTGTGGTGGAGGCTGGTGCCAATCACACACTGCATCTTTTGTGTAGCTTTTATAGTTTTCTTTTGTATCGTTTTGTTTCCTATATTATTAATGCAAAATGCACTCTTCACGAAGCGGGTCCTCTTGCATGCCTAGACTGAACTAGTTTGTCTTTCTTTATTGTGGAGTGTTGGCCAGTTCCTTGGACAAATACCCGTTAATTTTTGCATATGTTTATTTGGAACAACCGCTGACATCTCTGAATTTCCCTTCTAGGGCCGTATTTAAGGATCGAGTAGTGCTCCGACTGTATCTCGCTCCCGAGGTGGTGATTAACCTCCTCCCTATCCTTCCCTATCCTTCACACATCACTCACTGTTACCTGTCCTTGCTGCAGCTGCCCCCACACAACAGCCCTTTTATTGCCATTTCCCACTTTCCAGCCAACTTTCCTGGCTACCTCTGCACCGTACAGCCACTCTTTTCTGTCCTACCGTTCACCGCATACCCCATCGTTGCCACCAACATTCCCCCTCATTGCTTCCGCCCAGAGCAGCTGTTTTGCTTTCTCTGCCTGCAGTTTCCTGTTCTTCCAGACCAGCTTGCTGTTTCATGCCATCCCAGCCTTTACAAACCGCTACTCCCATCCCATGTCGCTGTTTTGCCGATGTTTTTTCCCCTGCAACCCAACCTTTTCCTGTTTGTTGCCACTCAGGACAGCAATCCTCCGCTGTTGCATCGTAGTTTTCCAACCAATCAAGCCACCTACCGCCCCTTCCAATTTACCTAGCCGACCACCGGAGCGCACCATTTTGTGAGTTTGTGTGTCGTGTTGTTACTACTTCCTATTTCCATTTATTTGGTTGTAATCCCATATTTGAATTTAACAATTATAATTAGTTTTTCTATTGTTTTTTGCTTACCACCGTTATCACCTGTCCTTATTGATAATGTCCTACAGTATCAATTTATTTGCAAAGTGAAACTCTAAAATGCTTACCGGAGTGCCCCTAACCACAGTTGATACATGATCAGAGGAAAGCCCATCGACATTTGGCTCCGGTGCAAGGCGCGAGATTCCAAAATCAGAAACCTTAGCAGTATACTTAGAATCCAACAATATGTTGCTTGCTTTTATGTCACGATGGAATATAGGAGGATCAGCCTCAGTGTGTAAATAAAGAATGCCTCTAGCAGTTTCCAAGGCAATGCGTAATCTCATCATAAAATTTAAAGGCTCCTTGGATTCACCTGACAAACAAAGACAAAAGCAAAATGGTAAAGGTGCTTTCTGAAGAGGTCCATAGATCACTAAAGATAAATTAACTCATCAAATGAATAACCAAACAATTGTCTGAGAGATTATAGAAAATTCACTCATGAAAAATGAATCTTTCATGAATCCAATGAATTATGCCAGTTCAGAGCTGTCATTAATTTTTTAATTTCTTCACCCTTGACTGTCCAAGTTCAGAAATAGAAACTTGGCCAGGCAATACAAGAAGGCGATTAACAATAAATTTTGCTTAATGCATTCAGTGGACTAGTACAATGATGAATAAAAATGGATAGGTATCCTACTTAAAATATGTGTGCTTACCAAAGATGATACATAACAAGTAAACCATTTGGTACCCTCAAAACCTGATTAGAAGCTAATAAAAACATGCAATCCTCCAACTATTTTAGATGATAACTATTCATGAATCCGATGAATTATGCACGTTCAGAGTTGTCATTTTTTTTTTAAATTTCTTCACCCTTGACTGTCCAAGTTCAGAAATAGAAACATGGCCAGGCAATACAATAAAACGATTAACAATAAATTTTGCTTAGTGCATTCAGTGGACTAGTAAAATGATGAATAAAAATGGATAGGTATCCTAATTAAAATATGTGCTTACCAAAGATGATACATACCAAGTAAACCATTTGGTACCCTCAAAACTTGATTAGAAGCTAAAAAAAACATGCAATCCTCCAACTATTTTAGATAATAACTATTCAACCACATCAAATAATACAAAATCACAAAAAACGAGAGAAATGGGAGGAGGAGATTAAGGGGCGCCCTTTTTAAAAATAATATCATTCTTTTATAAAGATTCACTACAGTACACCAAACAGAGTTGGCCAAAATCTAGCTTGAATAGTAAGAATCAAACCACACATAGACTGCCAAAATAATTAAAAAAACTAAGTAAATGCCCTTATTGTTGTCATTTGGGTATCAAATAGCTCAAAGTGAATGTCATCATTGAAAATGCTATCCCAAAAGAAAACAGAAATGACAGGTATGTCCCTGAGAAAGGAGAGGGAGAACCCAATCCACTTAAAAGGAAGTCACATGTATACAAAGAAGAAATTCAGCACCATCCATAAAACCCAAGTATACCCTCTAACAAAACAATGAAGAAGCCCAATAAACTCTCACATAAACAATGGTTCACTAACCAAAATGTTAGAAATTATTCATATTGATTTATTTCATTTCGAGTTATTTTCTATTTTATGTTAGAAGTTATTTATTTCTTTTCCGGTTATTTCCAATTTTATGTAATTTTATTTTATGTTTTTCCTTTTATCTTCGGTAAGTTGTCAGAAATTGATTAATTGTAATCTTAGAGATATGGGTGTTATATCTTTCCTAATTTAGAATTCGTATAACCAGTATTTGTATCCCCATTCATATTAATAAAATTATTCTGCAAAATTCTAAAAACCTATGTTGTATCAGATCCTTGAAACAAACCATAATCTCTGACAGAAGAGAAATCCTTCCGATAGGAACTAGAAGCCGGATCTCTCTTCCTGAAGGTCCCTAGCTGTTGGAACTCCTCTCCTTGCAGCTGTTAGTATCACAGTTGTTCTCAAACCCTTCCTGCAAGCTGCAAATTTCCTACAGTGCTATAACATGGACCCTTTTTGCAATTTTGCTTAGTAGAGGCCCATTTTCCTTCCACGTTCCTGGTATCCGCTCTATCTCCTCTCATGGAGAAGAAACGACTCCAGTTGTTAGCCATGACATGATAACGGAAGGGGCAGAAGAGAAAGCTGAAGGATGTCGGCACTCCATCATCAATGGCTAAAAGGGATGAGGAGTTGGAGGATGGCGAAGCCGACGAGATCTGCTGCTAGAACTCCTTAGAAATCCTATTCTGCCAGGTGAGGGATCAAGTGGAGGTCCTAGAAAGAGGCTTCTCATGGAGGAAAGCCAATTGGGGAGTCGATAAAAATGCTAGTCATGCCCTCTCCGACCTTGCAAGGAACGAGGAGCTTGTGAATGTGATGGTTGAGAACGGGGATGTACATGCACTTGTTTGGTACATGCACTTGTTCGGCACATGCAAGTGTTCACAACTCCACAAATGGATGGGGATGGCTGGGGAGAGCGTCATTCCAAGCATGACGTGGAGAAAGGGAGTGCACTTTTTTGGGGCCTTCTGACTGTTAGATAAGAGCATCAACAACTATTTGTTGATGCTTACGCCTTAGCTTTTCTCGTTGGTCTCTTGGGAGGTATAGCAGGGGCCACCATACACGAGGTTGTTACTAACCTTATACGGAGGGTTGTTGATTGTATAAAAAATATTGCTCACAAAAAAGCACAATTAAAACCTCTTTTAGAATTGAAAGAGGTATTCCACCTCAAGTTAAATTGCTAGAATCTAAAGATTAAAAGGTGCAGAGAGCAGCTGCAAGAGCCCAAGGAACATTAGTTTTTAAAAAAATGACATAAACAAGAACCAAATAATCGAATGCAATGCTCTTCCAACACTTACTCTTATGTTTCGTTCTCATGATGTTGTTCATTATGAAGTGATTGTAGTTATTGGGAACCTGATTCATTCATTCCTCCTCCAGAGTTTTTCCATGCAGCAGACATCCTCCAGAGCTTTTTCTTGCAGCAAGGCCTCCTCCAGAACTTTTTTCTTGCAGCAGACACTCTTCCGAAGCTTTTTCTTGCAACAGACTCTCTTTTGTAGCTTTTTCCATGTAGCAGGCCATCCTCCAGAGCTTTTTCGGCTATCCCACGAAGCTTTTTCCTGCAGCAGGCCCTCCTTCAGAGCCTTTTTCCTGCATCAGGTCCGAAGCTTGTTCATGCAGTAGGCCCTCCTCTGGAAGCATGTTCCTGCAGTAGACCTTCCTCTAGTGTTTTTTCCTATAATAGACCCTCTTCCGAAGCTTTTTCCTACAGCAGACCCTCCTCCAGAGTTTTTTCCTGCAACAAGCCCTTCGCCAAAACTTTTTCCTGCAACAAGCCCTTTGCCAAAACTTTTTCCTGCTGCATTCCATCCTCTGGAGCATTTCCTAAAGCAAGCCTCCTTTGGAGTCTTTTCCTGCAACAGACCTACCTTCGGAACTTTTCTTTTTTTTCCGCAAGGCCATGTTCTGCAGCTTTCCTTGTAGGTTGTCTACTTCCCTGGAAACTTCTCTACAACATTACCTGTAGCAGATTTCCACCTACCTAGAGGAAATGCAGAAAATGCAGTCAAAGACAACCGCAGTAAACTAAAAGTATCTCTAAATGCTTTGCAGATGAAGATTTCAAGTTTTACCTAACAAAATATCTTCCTCACATATTAGTTGACGATTTCAAATCCATGTTTAAACTTAGGGGGGGGGGGCTTAGAACTTTAATATTATTGTTTTTTTTTTTTTTTTTTTGGTTATTTCCTATGTTATGTTAGAAGTTATTTATTCCTTTTCCGGTTATTTCCTATTTTATGTCTTTTCTTTTATCTTCGGGTAGTTACTAGAAATTGATTGATTGTAATCTTGGAGATTTAGGTGTCATGCCTTTCCCATTTTAGAATTTATGTAAAGTGTATTTATAACCCCTTTCATATCAATAAAATTATTTTGTTAAAACCTACACAAAATATCGACAACCAAGTAAAGCCACAATCCTACAACCATCATATTCACCCTCCCTGTCTCTTTCCATTGGTCATGCGTATATGGAAAACTAGGTGTACATAATTTTTCTTCCTATCTATTTCTTAAATTTTGAAAAAAATTCCAAATTTCTATCAGGATATTGCATCAACCTCAACCTTTCTTATCCATATTTGGATGAAAAAAGGCAGCTTTTGAGGTTTTTTTCTTGAATTCCCTTGATATTCTAGGACAACCATAAATCAACAAAAGTAGAGAACGAGAGAAGAATGCCATTAAATTTGCATCTTTTTTCAACTCAACTATTATTAACCCTACATCCTAAGATGTTAGCCAAAGCATGTTGCTGGCCGAAACTGAAGTATTGTTTGCTGTGATATTTTATACAAGCTGCTGAGTAGTAGAGCACTAAATAAAATATTAATGTTTTCTGTAACGTATCATAATCATCATAAATCTCATAGTTATGCACCAGGATCATAAATATCAGTCAAGTATGTCCCCAGTTCCTGGTCAAAAAATGACAAGCAGTTGATGGTAACAGAACTATTATGACTGATTCACAACGCATCATTAAATTACTCAAACAAAATCCTTCTTAGAGAGAGCATAGAAAAAAAAAACAAGTAAAATAGAATAAAATAAACCTAGTTTTTTCTCCTTTCGAAACATAAGCAATCATTACTCCCTAGACTACTAAATAATAAAGTGATGACTATCTTAATAAAGCAAAAACAGGTTAGTTAGCAAGCCATGATGATAATCATTGATTAAAACAGCGACCAATTTTAAAATGAAAAAATATCACAGGGAATAATAAAATAGGCATGAAAACAATGAACAAGGTTAAAACAACAATGCCAGTTTACCACAATAACTGGTTTGGCAAATTCTAACAAATATTTACAAAGTTTCTGTTATAAACAATAAAATCATCAAATGATCAAATGGGCATGCAGTTTACTACTCACTTGAAAGAACATCTCGCAGATTGCCATTCGGCATGAACTCATAGATCAGCATCTGCAAGAGAAACACGTGAAACAGGATTTTTGTAAATGTATTCAGAGTGAAGAAAATGTAATGTTCACCACTAAGGAAAAACCAGTACCTTCCATAAACCAGAAGATTCTTTTAATATTAGTGTAGAAGATTAACACCACGGCAACATAAAGCAAAAATCAAAACAATCAATATTACAGAAAGAACACAATATTTCAAGTTCTCAAGTTGTCAGTACTATTCTCATCTCCTTAACCCACGTAATACAAAGCTTGTGTGTCACTATGCATATCACCAAAATACGTCATCCAGAAAAACCTCAAAAGTCGTTGCACCAAAAAAAGATGAACTTAGTTGCCTTCATTAGAATTTCACACTT
Organism: Phalaenopsis aphrodite; assembly: GCA_003013225.1. Taxonomy (NCBI): domain Eukaryota; kingdom Viridiplantae; phylum Streptophyta; class Magnoliopsida; order Asparagales; family Orchidaceae; genus Phalaenopsis; species Phalaenopsis aphrodite. Next base: position 1,328,863 of record NEWO01000060.1, read on the forward strand.
GATACAAACCAATAGCAACAAACAGACTATCAAAAGAACCCCTAACGTTAAACATTTCATCATAGACCTCCAAAACCCACCAAAAGAAAAACAAAAGAAATGCAAAAAAAAAAAAACACTTACAAACAACATAAAAAACCCAAAAAATCAATACCAAATACACAAGGAACGAAAATACACATGAACTGTATAAAATACAAATACAATAAACGGTAATCTCTTCAACAACCATTACAATTAATAATATGATGAATACTCAAATCACTCTCACACTATCACATCTGTAATACGTTCCATTCACTCTGTTATCTCGCTTGCACTTTCCCCATCATTAGTGCAGTTCTCAAAAACATCATTTTCAGACTGTGACAAAGACTGTCCAAGACAGTATTCATATGTCTCAGCAGGGACATGCTTATGATTCTCATCCGCTTTACGGAAGTCGATGTCGTTGTGGAAAATATGACCCTGAATATAATCGTGGGAAGTCATTGTGACAATCACAATTTGCACATTTTCAAGAAACCGGTAAAATGACACATTGTGAAATATAACCTATTTTTTCTTCCAAATACCAAAAATTCTCTCAATGACACCGCGTAAGAATGAATGTCTTTTATTGGACATTTTTTTCCAGCTCAGTGTGACATTGCTAGCTCGCTCAAAGTCAGGTACGTGGTATCTCGTATCAGGATATGACTTGAGATACCCTTGCTGCAACAAATATCGAACATCAACCAAATAGTATTTACCTGATATAAATTGCATGATTAGTATTGAGGGAAAATGAATTAGGAGAGTAACTCAGTTTCAAGTGAACCTGTGGATAAATGTGGAAAGTTATACTTGTTATTCTGTATTGCAGCTTTGAAAATTCAACTGTCATGTGCACTGCCCTCCCAATCGGCCATAACAAAGGTGAAATATATGTTGAAGTCGCATGTCGTTGACATTCTGCGCCGAGGATCCACAACGGTGATGAATGTGATCTTCTTATTATTTGTCAAATACATTTCTAGAAAGATAACAAAGGTTTACGTAATTGCAATATTTATCTGAAAATTGAATGTAGTAAATAGAAGATATTACCTTAAAATATGACATATACTGCATATCATGTGAAATCTCTGTAAGCGATCCTTCGAATGTACAATCTGTTGGTTTTATGACTTGTGAAGAAAAAATTACAAGTGCATTCAACCCACTAAATAGTATCTACAAATTGTTTCAGATGAGTATTGAAATCGCTCCATACCACATCGCATTGATTCATTCTGCGATAATATGTAGAGGGTCATTGCTAACACCTCTGGCGAAGTTGTTCTCGATAAGCCATGAAGTCCATGAAATTTGTTTAGTTCTTCCAAACGAATCCGTGAATAAGGCCTGTGTCATGCAGAACATATTATTAAATCTCGGTAGGTAGCCCATAAACAACTTCCTAACTCAATTGTTGCCAACATATGAGGATGTCCTGCAAGGGGAACACTCAATATATGACTTATAATATTCGTACATCAAGTATACCGCAGTTGCAACTCTCCTATGCCTTTCTCTAGTTGCATCCATGTATTTCAGTATCGAAATGACTAGCACATGAGCATTAATGAATTAGATACAATCATATAAGGTTACTAACAAAATCAATATAATCAAATAACATTACAGAAATAAATAGAAAACATAACGAGGTATGGAAAACTTACAAGAAAATCAGCATGTCTAAAGCTGCTTAAATGTCCAAATCAAAATGAAAAACTATAAATAAATAGAAACGCCTTACAAGATTATAACTAAAAAAATAAAAAAATGCAAAGCATGTCTCTCAATTGTCCCTGCTCTCATAAAATTATCGTACGTAAGCCACCCTACGGTCAGCAGGCATCGCGATGAAAAACTCTCTGGATCGCATCTTCAAGCAACTTCAGAGAAAATAGATACAACGGCAAGTCCTCAGAAAATTCTAGAGTTGCATTCAAAATTTATACAACATGTTGGACAGAAGTTTCTTAAGATGTGTTGGGGTTATTGTTGCATAAAGCCACCAACTGTGATATCTAGTTTCTAAAGAAAGTAACTCTCATTTCTTTCTATTTTTTGTCCATAGACGCTTAGAGCGACTCGTGCTCAAATTCATGGTGATCCGGACTGGGGCCTTCAGCGGAATAACCCATTGGCCGGCTCCAAATTTTTTAGGAATGCCACCAAATCCTATTTCACAGGGGGCATATGCATTGTTGTTGGTTGTCACGACACTCCAAAACATATAACCCAACTTCTCCAACTCAAGATCAGGATCAATTCCACTGTATTTAAAGTTTTTTTCGCAACAGACACCACCTACAAATTCATATAACATGTAGTTAAATTTGAAAAAAAATTAAAATTTGACCAAAATAGAGGACATTTAAGAAATGTTCACCGCAAGTCTTTCTGCCCACTATTCGGAAGCAGCATTCATTCGCTTCATCGGATCCCACCAAAGGCACATTGATCCTCACTTCAATTCCTTCCTGATTTTTCAAACCTTCTTGAACTGATTCCATTTGTTTTTTACTGCATCATATCGTAATATTTGCTTGTACTTTATTTGAATTTTCTAATAATATTTTGTCATTCTTCCTTGTTGAAATATGTTGTCAGTCTATTTTCCAAATCAACCTTTTTGAGGCAAAGGTGGCAAAATATTCATTTTGTCTCTTTATCCCACATTGTAAATGAACCTGCCACATTCATTTTGGCCATTGTATTACTAGCGCTAGAAAAAGTAATTAACGTAAATAGGAAAGCCACAATATCGCATATCAAAGAAAAATTGGAATGTCATAATATCATCATCATGGCCTTCACAACAACACCTCCACGCACAGGCACATCAACACAACAACACATTGACGCACAGGCACATCAACACCTCCACACCACCCACCAACACATCCACAAACCACACCACTACCTCCACACTACACACCACCACCTCCTCTTCAAACAACCACCCTACACCACCACCTCCACACTACACACCTCATCCTCAACACCAAACAACTCTCCTACACCACCACCTCCACACCACATTAACACATCCACACACCACCGCCTTCATACGATGCAACCACCTGACACCACCACACCACACCACCACCTCCGCACCACACACCAACAAATCCATAAACCACACCACACACCACAACCTCTATCAAATTTTGAACAACATCAATCGACTATTAGTTTACCAATGAGAGTACCTATATTCCAAGCTCCAATTTTAATATGAGTTTCATGAACTAACTTTTTCACCCTCATACGTCCGTAATGTAGGAGCCCTTACTTATTTGACAAAGACATTCAAGGGTCCAAATGAGTAATTGCTTTTTTATTTGTATTAAATTAATGATTTATTGTAAAAGACCTTGCATTATTTTCTTAAATGTATATGCATTTTTCACCCTCATACGTCCGTAAGAAACTTAAAGAATCTTTAAAATAAAAACAAATGAAATATGAAAGGGTAAATGATTGCTCAATGAATTTAAATGCATTTGACGAAAAGGAAATGAAATATAAAGAATTTAGGTAGTCAGGATTTACCCTCATATGGTATTAGATGAGGACATTATAGTACCCACGCACGAAAAAGAAAAAGCAAATGGTAAAGGTATACCTCAAATGCAAAATTTTGAGTGTGTCTACATGTATAAACTTTTGAGAGTACCTACGGGTACAAACTTCTGAGTGCTCCTATTGGCACAACTTTTTTAGGATACCTTCGAGTATGATGGTGAACCTGATATGACTTCTTGAAAAGGTTTAAAAGATAAACGCTTAAATTGAAACATGAAAAACTAATTTAAAATGAAAGCTTGCAATTTGATTAATTAATGAAGCACATTTTTTGGACATTCATGCATAACATTTACAAAGTAATTTAATGCATAATAAATTTGTAATTGGTCGCTAAGTGATAGTAAAATTAGTGTTAAAATTAATAGTTTCTTTCATGCAAAACTCAAGATTGATATTTCTGATATGAGAGATTTTGTTTATAGGACTACTGGTACTAGGTAATAGTTTGCTTGTCATGACTGTAGTTTCTTATATTGTTTATTTATAAGTAATGGTGTATTGTTATTGGTTAAATTGCGCTATTGTTTTACACTCAAATTATGTTGTTTTTGTTTAATTTGATTATTGTTTAGTGTATTTTATGGTCTTTCTTAGTGGCTCTTTTTATTACTAGCAGTTATGATGATTTATTTATGAGATAAAAAAGAGAATGGTTAATAATGTTTGACCGTAATTTCTGACTTGGTTAATCTAAACTATCAAGCCAAATCATGACATATTTTATAGCAATTATGTTAGAAAGGCATTGTTGGGTTCATGGCGGTTTCCTATACAAATAATAACTCCCCACCATGCCAAGAGGGGCTCAAATGAGGAGCTCACAAGATTACCAAAAACCTTACTATGTACCTCCATTTGTATTGTGTAGTATTTGTATAAAGGGAGGGTATTAAAGAGTGTGTTTATAAAAAGATACTGAACAACGTAGACAATTGTAAGTTTGTTTGAATGCATGCATTAGATACACTACACAAATACACAAACACAATCTGCTATGAATTAATGAAATAAAACCAAAGCATCAACTTGTAATAGACACTTATCACAGCGATTCAGTGCAACAATCAATTATAAAGAAAGAAAAAAAGTAGCTTTAGAAGTATAATTAAAATATTCAGATATTAGATACGATAAAAGAACAATACCTGTTCGTCTTCTTCATCGCAATATCCCACTAAAGAAACAAGGTTTCGATGATGTAATCTCGATAGAAACTCTATTTCTGTTGCAAACTCATTTGATCCTTGTAATGATCCATGTAGTGCTCGCTTAATAGCAACAATTGTACCATCTTCTAGAACTCCCTTGTATACATTACCATATCCCCCGTGTCCGACTAAACTAGAGTTGTTAAAATTGTTTGTGGCACGTTTCATCTCTTCAAGCACAAAGCCCTTGACATCATAAAATTTAATGGTAGTTCTTGATGCTGCATGGACAAAAAACTGTATGATAGTGGGAAGTTGAAAAAAAATAAGGAGATAAAAAATGAAACACTATGCTCTTCAATGGTCAAAATCTGGTCAATTATATAGAGGCTTGTACAGAGAAAACGAAGATGAAATAAGCATATCCAAGAAAAAACTAACTAATTATATGTGATTGAATTTCAAGGCAACCTAAAACTTTCTGACCTTCAAAATTCTTAGGTTGTCCTGCCTTCATAAGAAAATGCTAGCTGTTGTTTATCAAACATTCCCAGCAATCATGCGCTCTCCAGCCATTTAAGCAAGAGGGTTCAGCTGCAGCATTCAATACTCTACCTCTAGCTGGTTTGTAAACATCTAACAAACACAACTTGTCAATGAATTTTTCAAAAAGGGGTACAACCAAACCTTTGGTCAGGATTTCGTCCATCTAATCCGAGGAAAAAATATATCAACACATAAATCTCCACCATGATTTTTTTCCCCCTAATTGAAGTGTCTGTCACCCTATCTTCATACATTGGGCAGAATTGTATGCTATACCAATAACAACTTTGTTATAATATACTATTATAAGAGTATTGATCATTAACTAAAGTTCTCATAGAAATAATTGAAGAGAGATTAATTTGTTAATCCCATTGGTAAAGGATCTTTTTCTCCTTTTGCATGACTCATTTCTACAACATTTTATTGCGTTTTTATTTGGTTACATAGGTGCAATAACATGGAAGTAGACATTTTATCCATTATAGGCCTAATCTGATCAGCATCAATTTAGGCTTCCATAGTTATGGATTCTCTTTTCTTATATAAAAGCCCAATTTTGAGATTTACTTTTATGTATTTGATGATCCATATAACAGTATTCATGTGCTCTTCATGAGTGCTTTCATGAATTGACTTATCATGCCGATAACAAAGACAACGTCAAGTATGTGGTTTGCCCACCAACCAGTGATATATTCTTTTATTAACTTAAAATAAATGATACTTATACCACTCAATGCAAAGTTAGAAATGTGCAGTGTTGATAGGTTTGCTTCCAATTAAACTAGTTTCTTTAAAACTTCTTAAACATAATTTCTTTGAGAAATGGTGGCAATAGATTTATACATAAACAGTTTCATTTTGATAAAACACGATATACAAAGTTCTTTGATTTTAATTTCCTATATAGTTTTCAAGTTACTTTTATCCAAACTTTGACCTCTTGTAACAATGATATCATCAACATATACAATTTGAATATTAAATCTAGAATGTGTTTGTGAAACAAGGCGTACACAGTTGTTGACCTCATTTTTAGTGAGGTCTTAGTCTCCTACTCTTAGAATCTAGGATCTAACTTTAGGAGTTCTTATTGACCATCCTAGCGGGCTAGCCATGGAGCCCACCTCCCGTGGAACTTCAAGCCACTTCTCGATTAATTTTTGTGAAGAACTCGCATGAGTGGTTCCAAGCATTCATCTTTTAGTTGCAAGGGATAAGGACCAACATGCAGACGGCCCGAAAATGAGTTCCTATAGGATCAAACAGCCTTAGGTGAACCCTTTGTGACTCGATTACTTGTGAACGCCACAATTCACGCACTCGTTACACCACACACGAATTTGACACATTTTTTATTTGCCCGCTGGCAAACTCATCCGAATGACCTCGAATGACGAACCAGACAACACCGACGTGTCCGGAACGTCAACTTTAGCTAGAAAGGACACCCATATTGCTAATGTTACACGCGCGCGCAAATGACACGAAAATCAATGCGCATTCTTTTAGCCGGACGTGGGTCCGGGCTCAACCCGAGTTTTACTCGGGCCCGATTTGGGCTAGACACCAGCTCATAGATTTTTGAATTTTAAATTTCAAAATTCAGGCGGGTTATTTAAAACTGGTATTGATTGAAAATATTTGATTGTTATTATTTTCCAATTAAACCGTTTGCAGGAAAGGAAATCATTAATTTCCCCGCCAATATTGTCCCGTAACGGCTCTTTCTCCAGCAGGCTTATTTCTTTCTCGCTCACGAGAGCCTCGACTTGCTGCTTTCAATTCGAACGAAATCCTCCGCTCCCGCTCTTCTCCTTCCTCGGCAGCGAACTTTGCTCTCGCTAGTTTCCTTCCTCGGCAGCGAACGAAATCCCCGCTCGCTCCTGCTCGTCTCCCTCGCTCGACAAGATTTCCTTCCAGCGATCCTTTTGCATCGAAGAAACATGTTCCTTGCCCGATCCCGTCTCCCGCACTGAAGTCGCGAATCACGTCTCCGCTCTTCCTCGACTCCTTCCTCCCGCCCGGCCCGCCTCTGTCGCTCGACACTAAAACTCCCATTCGCCTGCTTCACCTCCTCTTCTCTCGGAGGATTGCTCGGCCGACCCTCTTTCTCTCGCATGTCTCACCCAAATCGGAGGTAGCAGGGGAACACGATTTCGCTTGGAGCACAAACCTCAGCAATTGCAATAATCGGGTAATGATGCCTTGTTTTATTCCCATGTTTGCTCATCTTATTTATACAATACAATCCATATAGGAAAATTTGTGTACATGCCCACTCAATTCATGTGTGTTTACATGTCTAACACCTGAAACTCTCACACAAAATTTGTTGCAATAGGATAATACATTTACCTATCTTTTACAGTTAAAATACTCATTTTTCTATATAAAAAAGGTAAAGAAATAAGTATGTCAAAATTAAAGTTTGAATATTAGATATGTAAATGTATATAAGTTTTTGTGTGCTATGCATGTAAATCTACCATTATCCTTCAATAACTGCGTACAAGATTTAACTATCCTCTCTATGTAGTTTGGATGCAAATTTCGATGGAAAGAATGATGGATTTGTTTGGTCAAAGCTAAAGTTCTATTTAAATTTAAATAGCTAAACAGAATTAGTATTTAAATGTAGATAGAATTCCGTTTAGCTTTGATAGTGTGAAGTTTTGTATTTAAATACATTTAGCTTTAAAAATGTATTTAAGTACAACTTAAATTCTGTTTAAATCCAAACTCCGGATACAAGTTAAATGTATTCAACCTTAACCTTGTATCAAAACAAAATATATTTAAATTTAAACCTGCAGGCAATGCTTATTCCATTTAATTATGGTGTTCTTCTATCTCTAGTTTTACCACAGATGAAGTGTTTTAATTCATATTTCCTTATGTTTCCTGTCAATAGAGGGGAAGTATAGAGCAATGCTGATGTTTATTGATGGAACATTTACATACTTACCACTCAATTGCCCCACGTTTACATATTTAACACCTAAACTTTAACTCTTACACACATGCCACACAATTCTTAGGTATTTACATTCCTAGCACCTAAGCAACCATATTTACATGCACATCACTCAATCTTTGTGCATTTAAATGAAAATGTGTATTTCAGCTTTTTAAGGATAGAATCACGATATTTCGATGCAATATGAAAGATTTGGGTGGTATAAATGTAAGAATTGAAGTTTAGTTTTGAGATATGTTAACGCACAGAAATTGTGGGGTTTGCATGCAAATCTTTATTCGATTCTTCTTGGCCAGTTTCTCGGTATTATCGTTGTTTTGAAAAAGAATCGGGATGTCGTTCTAAGTTGTCATTCTTATTGTTCTGCCTCGACTTTTTCACCGTTTGGATATGATAAATTGCTGGTTTCGGGGGCTTTATATGCCACCCGGGTGTTGAATCATTTACTGTTCTTGAGGGGCTTTGTGCCCCATTTAAATGTTGATTTTGGAGGACTTGTTGTTTTAATGTTGTTTGGAGGACAATTAAATGATGTTTTGAGGACTATTTTGGGCTGATTTTGCTGCAGTTTTTGGAGCTTTAAACGTACACTTTTAGGAAGGTTTTGTCACTGTTTTGGGGCTGATTTTTAGAGTTTTGTCCACTGTTTCAGGGCTGATTTTGATAGTCCTATTTACTGTTTTGAAGCTGGAATTCGATAGCTCTATTTACTGTTTCGGGGCTGATTGTGATAGTTCTATTTACTATTTTGGGGCTGGAGTTGGAGAGCTTTATTTATTGTTTTGGGGCTGGATTTATACAGCTTTGTATATCGTTTTGGGGCTAAATTTGGGGAGCTTTATTTAGTGTTTTAGGATTCACTTGATTATCATTTAAACGCTTTTAGACCGACCGACCTACCTTTTTTTTTCTTCACTCTTCGGCTTTACTAGTTTTGGAAGTGAGTCAGCCTCCTCCTTTTGTTTTATTTATTTTTATATGGTTAAGTCATAAAAATGGGGATTGATAATTTAATTAATTGGAAGATATAGAAAACCTTAAATCACCTTAAGCATAAGTTAAAGAGTAGGCTTCCTAGAGTTTTAGGAGCACACCCTAAGTGAGAGTCCATCCACCTAGTCCTCAGTGTAGACCTCCTAGACTTTAGGTGCACACCCTAGGTGAGAGCCCATCCACCTAGTCCTCAGTGTAGGCTTCCTAGAGCTTAAGTACACACCCTAGGTGAGAGTCCATCCACCTAGCCCTCAGTGTAGGCTTCCTAGACTTTAAGAGCACACCCTAGGTAAGAGCCCATCTACCTAATCTCTGTAGTGTAACCTCCTAAAATTTTAGGAGTATACCTTAGTTAAGAGTCTATGCACCTAATCCTCGAATGCACAATGAAACTAGGCATTTGACCATAATTCACAAACTGACTAAAACACTAGACATGATACACCGAGACGTAACCAATGCTTCCTTAATTAAATCAAAAGTGGAATTCTCGTCATGACTTAACCTATAGTAAAACCTAGTGCATTGGGATTTGAGCTTGAATATTGCACTCAAATTATCCTGGCGATTGGAGAAATTTCTTAACGCCACATATGGATCATCAGACTAAAATAAGTCTAGGGTCTAGGTGGCGGGGGCGATGATGACATTGCTTATGTGTGCTTAAACGAGGGATACGAAGTGAGATTATTAGAATACTATCTCCTACCTCAAGGATCTTAAATAAGGGAGAGGGAATGATCCATGATACTATTCGTCGATTCTTAGTGGGATCGTTACTCCTGACACTCTTAGGTTGTCAGTAGTTCTAGCACAATTAGAGTGACTAGCCTGTGAACTATACAATTTTACAAAATATTTACAAAAATAAAAATAAAAAATTTCTTTTACATGTTAAAAAGAACTTTGCATAAAAAAAAAACTTGAACAACAACTTTTGCATGAAAATCTTTCAATGAAAATTTAGAAAGGTCCACAGCTAGTCACTTAGATTAAGGTTAAGGACTGCCTTCTGTAGATTGTCGAGTTGACAACTTTTACTCAAAATCGGGAAGCACACATCCCAGCTCTGAACTCCCACTTTTGCCAATGTCTTATACCTAGTCCTGATCTTTCATATGTGGCTAAGGGTTTCTTTTGCTCGTGACTTTTACAACTCTTTTTTCTGACTTTCACGGTAGGTTTTTCTCGCCTTGTTTACTTTTCTTGCGAGTTTATTTAAATATGGTGTAAGTTATGTTACACTTGCAATATTAATCGCGCATTAGTAGTAGATGCTCAGGTACGTTTTTACAATTTATTCACAGCATTTTACTTTTCAAAGTACATTTTATTTACCCGCGATTTGAGCATTCTGCTTGCAAAACCAATTATTGACACCAAAACTGATAAGCACAAATCACCAATCCCAAACACTTAAACCCTGAAGCCATCGCGATGACAGGAGCTTGGAGCCAACTTTGTGGGCAGCACGGCGAGGAATTCAAACCGAGCAGCAAGAGGATCTTCTTCAGCATTATCCCTTCCTAGTATAATGACAACCCATAAGGCTTCGAGGTAGCTCGCCTAGCGCGATGTAAATCCTCACACTCCCTTTTTAGGCTCATGTACAACCATGTTGTGCAGCGTAAGTCCTAACCCGTCTTAGGTTCCGAGATTGTCGTGTGACACGACGTAAACCCTCTTATCTCTGTGGGTTATTTGCATAATCGGGTATTATACAAATGTAAATCCCAAATAATAAAATTGGCAGGATTGAACGATTGAATAACATCATCTCTGAAAATGTAGCCACACCGTAGGATACTAGGAAGTCATCGAGACTTACCTCGGATCAGTGACATCCCCTACTTTCTCCTTCCTTTGAACTCCTAAAAATAAGTATTATGTATTGAGTCATTCCCACTTGATTTTCCTCATCCTACCGTGAAAAACCTAAACTTTGAAATCTTGAAGACTAATACCTCTGATCATTATCGAGAGTTTTCTCAAGTAACCTCAGTCATTTGAGATGTAATTAACTATAGGGGTTTGCCCTTATAGGGAACTTGATAGGGGAACTATAGGGGAACTTGTCGGTCATACATAAAAGGTTCGCAGACCAAACGGGTGTCACAAATCTCTTAGTTTGTAGGATTGGGTCTATCGTCGAGGTCTACACTTATCTTTCGGGAAGGTGTAGTATTCGCGGTATCGGGCACGATTATGCAAACTATTGGACTGATGAGATCCATTTGGTCTCATTTTTCAAAAAAAATTAAAACATACTACTTTCAAAACCTAAACTATATACTTCTTATACTTAAATTAAATTTCAAAAATTATTTTCATATACCATATTTTCAAATACATCGAAAAAGTTAACTGACAACGGTGTGAGCCTTTTTGAATCTCCGTAGAGTCGCATATTTGGTCATGCTTTTGAATTAAGCTTGATGAGATTATTTGAACCCATTAATACTTCTTTTTTTCAATCTGCATATCATGTTTGTCTATCTGAAGTCATTGATTCCTAGATGATTCATTTAGATTTCATTTATTTCACAAAAAGACAATGGAAAAAACGACCAAATTACAGAAACGATGGCTTGATATTTATTGTATGGTAGTTATTAAGAGAATAGATTAGAATCCACCAATAAGCTAGTTACCTAAATTTAATAACAAAAGGCCATGAAGGAAAAAAGGCCAGAACAAAATGCTAACAAGTTAAAAAAAGGATTAGGTAAAATGTACCAAATGCCAAATGCAACTTTAAAAAAAGAAATGATTGGCAACGAAAAAACCTAGGTGGTGAAGTAATTGGTATAACTCCGAAGCTAAAAATGATGTCATCATCATTACATAAGCCTTCTTCAAATATTTGGAATTTGTCTTCGATCCTCCGCATTCATTTCTATTCAGAACTTTAGCATTACCTTTGGCAATGATAAACAAGACCGTTTCTTCCAAGAACATGATTATTTCATGCGCTTACATGAACAAATTAGAAAAATAAAAGATGAAAAACTCATGGTATATGAACTTGAATAGAGAATAGGTATAAAAAAGCTGACTTTCATCAAATTGCAATAATCTCAATAGCTTCAATCTTTTCATTCACCAATGAACGAATGATGGGTTATCAACCCCAAACACAGGATATTATTTGATAGTATTCATGGAATGAGATGGCAGAAAATATTTTAATAAAACAATTGTTTGGATGATTTTAATTCAAATAGAGTAATTCCTACAGAAAGCTTTGTACTTACACGCTCTCCTTTTGGAATCCACCTGATGTCTAGAGCGCTTTTGCATGATAAAAATTACAATAGCGGAAGATATTACAGCTCCAGCAGCAGTTGATCCTAGTACAATGCCCACTAAAGCACCCTTACTCAAACTTGATTTTACATCCGCAGGCACAACTGCAAAAAAAAGTTGGAGCTATCAGTGATCAAATTTACCAATTCATTGGAAAGAAAAAAGCTTTTTATATTTCTAAATTTATCTTCTCAATCATCAAGAGCAACACAGTTATAACATTACAAGGTCAGTTTTTAAATAGAAGGCTTTATATAAATTCTTTTGTATCAAGAAAAACGGGTCCACAAAGGATGGAATTATCCACTGAAACAGGAACATATGAATTCCAAAAAAATATCTAAGACAAACCAGCATAACCTTATAAGAAAACATACCTTTTAGAGATTGTAATGACCTGCTAAATCCAGAGGTACAAATGATGAGAGAGAGAGAGAGAGAGAGAGTGTGTCCAGCATGAATACAATATTCCATTCAATACTTAACTAATATCTTGATCGAACTCCAAAAATTATTATTTATAGTGCAAGAATCCAGGGTCACAAACGAATCTAGCAACTATAATTTTGACAGAAAATAAATCCTAATTAAAAAATTACAAAATAGGATAAAAGCCTAAAATAACTAAATCCATTTATTCCCAAATACAAAACGCTAAGCAACAACAACAAGAAGCCTTTACCCCACTAAGTGGGGCCACCTGCATGAATCATTTTTTCCAATGTGCCCTTTTGAGTGTCATATTTTCATTTAATTCTAATAAATTAAGATCATTTTGTTTACAACATACCCTAGTCTCTTTAGGTCTACTACTTGCGTAACACAAGTCAAACATCTACTTTCCTAATTGGGTCATCAGATGGTCGCGATTAATAAAAAATGCCAAGGAAATAAAATATTTTAATCTATCCTGCCATCAGCATCAAACATAAATTCAGATTGGATACAGTCATAAAGTCCCCTTGCGGTGTAAAAAACTCTACTAAGGAGAGTTAAGCTGAGGTACCCATCATAGAGTTTAGGTAAGAAACATTGAAGCTAGTCACAAGTCACCCATGAGCCCATCCGATAGCGATTATCCGTCAAATAAAATAACACTGCTTACCCGAATGGCCTAGTACAACCTCACTAGATATAATTTCCTTAACAACTGCGAATGGGGTAGAGCACAATACCAAAATTTAAATAAGTGCTAGTGAAGAATCAAAAACTCAAATTGGATATATTTGTACATTGGAAAATTTTGAAGGCTCAAAAGTAAC
>NEWO01000060.1:1343124-1383157 GCA_003013225.1 Phalaenopsis aphrodite
ATCAAAAACTCAAATTGGATATATTTGTACATTGGAAAATTTTGAAGGCTCAAAAGTAACCATATGGCATAAGATTCTACAAATTAAAAATCATATTAGTAGTCATGCCAACATGCAAATTGAAAATATATACATTTGTTCTAGGTTTTTAGAATATTTTGCAATAGACAATAATAAATCCCAATTTCTTAAACTTTTTCCAATAAGACATGTAAAAAAAATTCTCAGGATCCTATTCATAGTATTTATGTCTTTACATTTCTAAGTGTGAAAAGTGCATGAAAATCTAGATGGGACCAAAAAAATTTTTATAAGATTTCTCGCAATAAAAAACAAATCTTACACAAGCTTTTAAAAAATAGGCTTGAACCAACCTACTCAACCGTATCCAAGCCAAAACTATTTTCACGTCTAACAAACTAGAATCTACGATTGAACTAGTGAATAGTTGAAACAACCAATTTAGATATTGTATATGACTTTATTAAGAAAAAAAGAAAAAAAATTATTACATCATTTCAATTATATGAAAATAATTTTAATAACTATTATGTCAATTAAACTCTCAAGTTTAGCCCAAATTGAACTGTTGATCCCTAAACATTTCCTTTCGATTCAATATGATGGCCAATTTTCAAAATATTTATCTTATTGTTGATATCAATATATATATTTCACAAGTTAAATCGATCAAAACTAAGATAAATAGTAGATGATGAATACAAAAATTTGCAGATAGAAGCTAATTTACTTCAAACACCATTGAAGCGATCCAAATGACCTTCATTAGTAAAATGGATGGAATAAGCTTGTTTGGTGAGTCAAAATAACCTTTCATGATCAAAAGGAGCAAACACCAAAAAATAAAAATACAAGAAGAAGTTGACGGCGCGATGTGTCCCATTTGAGCTTGAATTGTCTCAACATTTGTAAAAGTTGCTCAAACATTACTCTTTTCAGGTTGTATACTAACAAAATCCTCCCACACCATAAGAATTAGTGCCAATACTGCCAGTTGTTGAGCATAGCACAAATTCAATAGTTGAGTCAGGGAGTTTAAACCTTACATAGATAGGTGAGGAGATAAATTGCCAAATAAAACATAAAATATTAGAAACATGCTAACAAAATTAGGAAAGCTATGATCTTCAATGGAGATGACTTGGTGTGGATCAGATTGAAAAAGTAAAAAAATTTTGTAGGTCCTTTTGAGAAGCTCAAGCCTGGAGCTGATAGCCCATTCAAAATCAATAAGAAGATTAATAACACATGCATACAAGATTGATCAGTCGGGAGATTATAACATCATTACTATTTTTAATTTCTTTGACTTATTGTCGTACTATGAGAATCCAAAATTTTCGTGTGAGATTCCCCACTCAGGTGGAACGGATACGTGAATGAGAAATCACATTCCAAGCGTGATATAGAAAGAAAAGTCCCACTTGGATCTCCCGATTTGGAAGACATCTCGGCCATACGGATCGACAGTCCAGTGCGGGCCCATTTTCCTTTATTTTTGAATTAAAATTAGGTTTAATTGATACGTATAAGTATATGTTGCTTATGGCAAAAGTTTGGATACTTTTGCTTTGATTTATGTTATATTATTTGGAGATTTTTTTCTCATTTTGGCCTATTTAAAAATTATAGCTTATTTATCTTCAAATGTTGAATTTGTATCTTAATGAGAACATGTAGTAGATACTCCCTCGGCAACTGCACCTCATCGGAACTTTCGTTTTATTTTTTTACCTCATTTTCAAACAGAAGAACCATCAAATTGCATCAATACCATTCCAAAGTCGCATATTATAATCCTCATCATTTTATAGCCTCTCCCCAACTAAATCTGATACTTAAACACCTAGGAATTCTAAATCGATGCCAAAGATGTTGCGCAAATTAAGTCAATTTATTCCAATATAAAAAGCAACCTAATGTAATCCTATAAGAGGCATCAAAAAAGTAAACTTGGCCAAAGAAGTTGAAAAAGAAGAAATTTGTGATTCAAAATTTTATCAACAATCTAAAAGACTATTATTAACTAAAGCACGGGCAGCTCACGCAAATATACTTGACGTATCAGTAATACTAGCATTTGAATCCGGTTGTCGATCTCATAGAGAATGACATGAACTCTAACAGAAAAGTTCTCCTACAATTGTTAGTCCTAGTCTGAAATGTTAATTTGATGTAAATCTTATAAAAGCAATCCTAAGTTAACAACAGAGAAGCTAAAGGGTTCAAGTACTTAAAAGTTCTCCCCTAAAATGGTTCAAATAAGACTTTTGAATGTAAAAGTATCTAGTAGAAAATCATGGAGACAAACGGAAGCAGTACTCTTCTTTACCTCGTTACGATAGTATAAAGAAGTTTGGCTAAACAATAGGTTTATTTCATAAATTCTATTACTAAACCAATCAAAACATTCTACCCCAATATTTGCATCACCCTAAAAGATATATTCCTCTTCCCATATGCTAATGTAATTAACATAGTTGATTCCATTACTATCTCTTCTGAGACTCATAATTCACAACAATTTTTATCAAATCATATAGCCAAAACAAAGTGTAAGCAAAGTTCAGAAAGTTAATCAACACTAGAAAATGATTTTTCTCAAAGACAAACAGAACCTTTACACCAATCAATCTTACTTCCCCGCTCCTACGAAGAAAAAGGAAGACTATTTACTACATATGTTTGTACACACCAATACATTCATTTGATTAAAAGAGAAATCAAAATACAGGAGTCTTGAAAATAATATATTACAAAACTGTAGAAAATAAATTATATTTCTCTTCTTCACAATTAAGAACAAAAGGAAACATAAGCATAAGCAATTGTCTCTTAGGGTTCGTTTGACGCAGCTTAAAAGTGTGATTAGTGTTTTGAAAACGTCGGCTCTGCGATTGTTTCGTGCATTCATGTTGTGCAGGGAAACAAAGGTTTAAGTTTTATATTAAACGTGGGCCGCGGGATGGACCCCGCGGCCCGTGTCTTCCATCTGTGTTCCTCGGGTCATATTTGCATCACCCTACAAGATATATTACTCTTCCCATATGCTAATGTAATTAACATTGTTGATTCCATTATTATCTCTTCCAAGACTCATAATGCACAACAATTTTATCAAATCATATGGTCAAAATAAAGTTTAAATGAAGTTCAAAAAATTAATAAACACCAGAAAATGATTTTGCTCAAAGACAAATAGAACTTTTACACCAATCAATCTTACTTCCCCACTTCAAGGAAGAAAAAGGAAGATTACTCACTACATATGTTTGTACACACCAATACATTCATTTGATTAAAAGAGAAATCAAAATTCAGGAGTCTTGAGAATAATATATTACAAAACTAAAAAAATAACTTATATTTCTCTTCTTCACAATTAAAAACAAAAGGAAACATAAGCAATTGTCTCTTAGGACCCGTTTGACGCAGCTTAAAAGTGCGATTAGTGTTTTGAAAACTCCGGCTCTGCGTTTGTTTCGTGCGTTCTTGTTGCGCAAGGAAATGGAGGTTTAAGTTTTATATTAAACGCAGGCCGCAAGATCAACCCCGCAGCCTGTGTCTTTCATCTGCATTCCTCGGGGCATTTCCTCCCGTGCCCCACTCCCTCTCTTTAATGGCTTCACGACCGTCACCTCTCACTTGCGCGTGACACTGTCTCTCCTTTCTTCTCCCGCGACATGCCCAGCGAAAGGGAAGGTGATGGTCGTCGCCTTTCTTCCGTAGAGGAGATTGGAATTGTGATCGGGATCATGACCGCAACAAAGAGCCTAATACATTCGAATTGCTTTCATTCACTTCTTTATCGCGTTCATTTGGTTCGATTGAAACCACACAAAATCTCCTAATACATTCGAATTACTTTCATTCCACTTCTTTATCGCGTTCATTCGATCCCCTCGAAACCACACAAAATTTCAAAGTTTCATTTGCAATCATTTCTTCGTCATCCCATTTTTGTTCTAAGGCGCAAAGGAACGGTAAAGATCTTCCTCCAATTTCATGGTGCTTTCTTCTTCCTGCTCACCACCAAAATTTCGTACACTATATCACGCATTTCAATGTTCCCCTTCACCGAACTTCTTCCTCCTGTTAACCTGCCGCACTTCTCGTGTCACACACAAATCACACAAAAAACTCCATTTTCCCTTCCCTGTTCCCTCAATGAAGCTTTGCACAATGCCACTCTTCCTCTTTGTACCGACCCGTGACCATCTTCTTTTGTATCTTCTGCGATCAGTCCTTCCTCTGCAGTCAAACATAAGGCTCCTATCCTCTCTGTCGAGCCTTCCAAAGCACGAACCTAAGCCTTCTTCTTTCGTCTCCATCGCATATCGCCCGCTCTACAGTGTTGTGAATTCTTCCTCGTCACTTCCAAATCCACCCCGCAAAATCAACTTCTCCTCCATTTGTGCGATCCCTCTCTGTGCTGACCTGCGACCATCTTCTTTTGAATCTTCTGCGATCGGTCCTTCCTCTGCACTCAAACATAAGACTCATATCCTCTCTGTCGAGCCTTCCAAAGCACGAACTCGACCCTTCTTTCTTCGTCTCCATCGCATACCGCCCGCTATAGAGTGTTGCGAATTCTTCCCCGTCACTTCCAAAGCCGCTCCGCCAAATCAACTGTTCAAATCGAACAAAGAACTCTTCACGCAAACCAAATGCTAGAAGCCTTTGTGTGATCCCTCTCCTCCATTTACGAGATCAACGCCGGCAACCTTCGAGCCTCGCCGCATCTTCCACTGTCACGATTCCCCAAACCAAAGCCGATCAACTCTGTCCTAAACCGCATGTTACCTTCTTCTTGTAGGTGATCCCTCTCGCCACTCCTATAAGCCGCACGTTACCGAGAGTTCCCCTTGGGTTTTCATTCCACTTCCTTATCCAAAAGTATCTATTACAAGCATTTTAAGGGGTTATTTTGTATCAGGTTTCAAGGAGTATTTTACAGCACTACTGCACAGAGGCAGAATGATCATTTTTCAAAAATAGCTGCAAATCAGTTATTTTCTAAACGCACAAACCAAACAGTCAGTCAACATATCTGAATCAACCGCAGATCAGCAGCTTAACATGATAATCTGTTTATCTAGATAAGTTGGATAAGCTACAACTGCCCCAAATAGACCCTTAGAGTCTCTCACACCTCCTTTCTTCTTTTGTAGATGACCTTCCAGAATTTTGGTTACTGTAAGTGCAGAAGAAAAATAGAACTGAAGTGAAGCAGAAGCAGCCCTCCCCACTTCGTCTCCCCAGTTTTAATATTTTCTCCCCATGATTTACATGATCTTCTCATGTCTGTAAGTCCAAACTGCTCCAACTGCTGATTTAAGCTTAGGGCAAAGGTTGGCGCATAAGCGCCAAACTCTCAATTTTGGAACAGCATAACCGGCGCCTAAGCGCCCACTGTCACGGCGCCTAAGCGCCCACTGGCTAGTTCCTTGGCGCCATGCTCTCGGATTTATGCATGATTCTGGCGCCTAGGTGCCCAGTAGCTGAATTTTGCTCCAATCTCCAATTCGATCAAGTTTGATTCTTGTTATCCATTCCTTGTTGCAACATACAAAATCAACATACAACCTTCTTCAAAGTGCAATTTCATCATTTAAAATATAGAAATATAAATAAAATTAATTGTCAAATGATCAAAACATATCACAAGGCAGCCTATCAAGCTTGTGAATTTTGCATCTAATCCCTAGATGGGCAGAAGAAGAGAATGAAGAAGACAATGGAGGGAGAATCACTTCCAACTGAAACACGTCAAGTCATCTTAGTGATATCGAGTGTTCCTTGGCAAGTCCCTTCTCAAACCCATGATGGAGACGACTTTCAGTGTACTAGGAATGGCTCCCAAAATATTATATCTCTTCAAAGACGAAATTTGCTAACAATACAACTTCTGTTTTTCAAGAAAAAAAAAAAACCACAGATCCTTAGATTCTAAGTTAGTGTACAGCCTCAGTTCTAATATTAGGAGTTGAGAAATTACTTGAGCAACAGGTTTCATGACTGAAAAAAAAAAAAAAAGAGCCGAAAAAAGGGTTTAGAAACAGTACACGTAGTTTTCCAAAACATTAAAAAACAAATTTTTGACAATAAAACATACTAACATGACAGGTGAAAAAATAAAAAAATAAATTCAACATTTCAACAAATTTAAATTAAAAAGAAATCAGAACATACTATTGGCATAAGATCCCAGCGTGAAGTTCAGGAGCTCGTAAGGCCCAAAAACATCTGAAAGTGTAATCTCCCAACCAGACAGCATTCTTCTCAGGCGTACCACTTCACTTGTATTGAATAGACTAGTTTTGTCAGGGAATAGATTTAGATACATATTCAGCCTAGGGCCAACTTCCCAGGTATATAATTGGAAATATACTTGATATGGCTGTAAATCCAAAAGAGAGGATAGATCAACCCTAAAATCTTCAATATAGGAATGAAAGTCTGAAATTCCTGGACTTTTTAACCGAAATCCAACTCTAAGTGGGATGGCACAAATGCATGGTATCGGGGATAATGGATTGGACTCATAATCTGAGTCTGTGGGGCAGGATTGACAGGTTATTGTAGTGTTTGTAGTTCTTCCTGATGTTGGGTTAGTAGACTGAGGCTGGCAGTTGACAAAATTAACTTGCGCTGAATTTGCACATAAAGGATTCCCGTATAGCCTGGGCACAGGAACAGAAGACCAGGTTAAGAACAAAGAATGATAAACAGGAAAACGTTCAGGCCAATGATCACATAAAGTAGATACTTTTAATCTCCATCCTTTCGCCTTATCGCATGTCTTTCAACATCAGGCGAGCAGGTACATAAGAAGAAAAATTACGGCATGTATATGCCTATTCATGTGCACATCCACG
The DNA here is from genome assembly GCA_003013225.1 of Phalaenopsis aphrodite. Classification (NCBI taxonomy): domain Eukaryota; kingdom Viridiplantae; phylum Streptophyta; class Magnoliopsida; order Asparagales; family Orchidaceae; genus Phalaenopsis; species Phalaenopsis aphrodite. Next base: position 1,350,024 of record NEWO01000060.1, read on the forward strand.
CCGGTGCAACATACATAGCAAAAGTTGAATGGTTGCCAAGTATGAGCAAGATAGACAATCTTCATGGACCAAACTAAGTAAATAAGAAGCCAAAATAATAACCAAGTGATTAAGTGTCTCAAACATATATTAATTGCAAACTATTTAATATTATTTACGGTATGTTTAAATCTTTATTTTAGTCGAGCCATATTTCTGTGTTGCAGTAGTTATCTTAAGTGTGGTTTCCAGTTGACACCTTTCATTATTTTTAATTTCCATCCTCATTACTAGTTTAAACATGTTGAACAGCAGCTTAAATAAACATGGTTTAGGCGCATGTAATGTAAATATGTACTTTACTTTGGCCTATTTTCTAGGGTGTTTCCTGTGCGCTCCAAAAAATCACTAGGCTATTCTAAGAAACTGGTTTCAAGTCAAGCTTTTAGAAGGCTTTTGTGATAACTTTATGATCCAACTCAAAGTTTTCCAGACACAAGACCATATGGCTAATTAATCCTCCCTATCACAAGAGAGAGTTTTCAGCAAAAACTAGTCATAGGATTTAAATGCTAAGGTTATGGTAACAACAATTTTAGTTTTGGATAGGAAAAATTAATTGATGTAACTTAAAATAGATGGTATATAGAATATAAAGAACTAAATTAAAACCTCATGGTTATGTTACCTCAGATTGTGGAGCCTGCTCCGCGAAGTCAGAGGTAGATAACCTAACTTTACTCAAGGATCCTTGTTAACAATCATAATATGCATCATTCAATAGGACCTAACAAGATTTCAAGTAGATGTTTGTCTAAAAAGTCAATTTTAGGATGATCATAATTGATAGAAGGCCACATACCTTATCAACTAGAGATCTCATGATTCACAAATAAAATGAATGAACCATTAAAAACATTCAAGCTTTAGCCATAAATACAATCTAATGATATCATTTTACAACTAACTGTTGACCTTATTTTTTAGGTCTTCTTTTCCCTTCTCTAGATACCCTATAATCTAGCCTTAAGATTTCACTATTTTGACTCTCTTAGAAGACTAGACTGGGACTCACACCCTTTAAAAATTCAAGACATTTCTTCACTCCTTACAGTTTCATGTGTATGGTTTCAAATCCTCAACATTTGATTGAGTCGATCGAAAAAACCAACATATTGAAACTCAAATTGAGCTCCTATAGAAATTTGAAAGACATAGGTGGACTCCGTGATGTACGTGACATTTGACTTGCCACTGCGAGCGATGTATTTGACTATGGTTATCGTTTAGGCGAGGACCGGTCATCAATTCGCTCGTTAAACGGCTACGATCGGGTCAAAATAATTTTATTTGACGCGCCGTGCGTAAATTGAAATTAACTTTGCGCGATCGTCGAAGAATTTGTCTGAATGATTCCGGATGATGAAACGGACTGCGTCATCGCGTCCGGAACATCAATTTTAGCTAGGAATGACACTTATTTTGTTGAGGTCCCGCGCTCACATAAAATTTGAAATTTTTTAAAAATATATAAATAGATAAATAATAATATTATTATTATTATTATTTTCTAAAATAAAAAAAAAATTTCTCTAAACCCTCGGGCACTATTCCCCTTCCTTGCCCGTGCCTCTTTTTTTTATTGCCCTAGTCGAAGCCCCTTTCCCTCCTCTCTTGACTGAATCTTGGAGATCTCTTGCCGGTCTTCCGGTCATCTCCTCCCTTTCCGAGCTCTCGTCGCCGATTGCCTCGTAGGTAGCCGGTTTAAAACTGTTTTTCCCGCTCGAATGGATCCGGTAACCTCTTGATGAATTTATTTGCCCTTCGAGGTGTTTCTCGTTACCTCCTTTTTTTTCAACGTCGGTGAGCCCCAGCCCTCTCGATGGCTATAAATACCCCATGGGAGGGGAAGATTGGGGTGCGATTTTTTCTTTGGAGATTTTGGAGAAACACAATGTTGATAGCTCTTTCTCTGTTGGAAGTTTCTGTTCCAGGATTTTCTTACTCTTCTCGTTCTGGTATTAGCAAAGAGTTAAGGTTAGGCTTTATTTATTTCTAGAATGTTTTAATCTTTGGATTAGTTGTCTATGCGATAATTCCTTCAGAATTATGAAATGGATAGATCAAATGGAATTGAGATATTAGTTTGATTATCTCTTTGGCGGAGAAGTAAAACTTTCTTATGAACATCTATTTGGATTTTTTTTTTAAACATACAGCTCTCCTTGTTGCAAGGGCTTTTGGAAACTTATAGATTGTTTAGCCTCTAAACCAAGGTTTCTTTTGCTAGAAAGATATATTGAGATCTTAAGAAATATTTGAATTCTTTTAATTATTGTTTTCTCATTGCATTACTTTAGCATGGGGATCCTTGGATTTATTTGATTCATAGGGGATTCTGTTTCAAGCTCCTTGGTTGGGCATTCGGTTTTGCTTCTTCTTGGTAGTTCGGCTTAGCCCTTATGCTGGGCTCGGTTCTGCTTCCTGCTGCTCCCTTCATTCAAATTTAAATATTGAAAATGTTTAATGATTTGGGTAGCTATTTGGTGGCTCGGCTTTGGCTTGGTGGTGGCTCGTTCTTTTGGTCATTTGTTGGGCTCGATTTAGCTCTATGTTGGGTTCGGTTTGGCTTAAAACTAAGCTCAATTTTGAGGAAATTATATTGTGCTCTTGGCCTTTGCTGGGCTTGGTTATGGTTTGGTTGTGGCTAGATCTTTAATCATTTTTGGAATCATTGGTTGGTGGTTTTCTTCATTTATTGTTTCTAGCCGTGAGTCCTTATATGTGAGTTCTTTATGTTGAGTGCCGGTTAGTAGTTTTCGTTACTGCATAGGCTTTAAACGAAAAGTTTTTGAGTTGTTTCAGCCTTTGGGCTGCGGTTTCTCTTGGTTAGGAAGGTATGTTGAAACTTCAAGAAGTGTTTTAATTCTTTTTATTACCATCTTCTCGCTACATTGTTTCAACATGGAGATTTATGGATTATTTGATTAATTGGGGCCTCTGTTTTGAGCTTCTTAGTTGTCTTCAGTTTGAAATCAATGCATTTGGATTTGTCTGATTTTGGAGGCTCTGTTCTAAGCTTCTTGTTTATCATCTGTTCGAACAAGAACTTTGGATTTACTTAATGATGGGGGCTTTTGTTTTGATTTTCTCGGTTTTCTTCGGTTTGAAGTGGATGCACATAGATTTATCTGATGTTTAGGGGCTTTGTTTTGTGCTCCCCTTGTTGCTCTTATTTGAATACATGCTGGAGTCATTTTTTTTTGCTTTGAGTAGTCAGTGTTGGTGGCTCGGTTTTGCTTCTTGCTGCCCCTTTATTCGAGTATGAACATTGAAAATATTTTGGTGCTTTGAGTAGTTGTATGGGGGCTGGGTTTTTGCTCTCTTTGCTTCCCTTTGTTTAAATACATGTTGAAAACCACTTTTACTACTTGAGATGCATGTGGGGGCTCGGTTTATGCCTCCTTTATTTCCCCTTGTTCAAACACCTGCTGGAATTTACTTTTATGGCTCGAAAATATATACTTGGGGCTCGGTTTTGATGCTTCTTGCTGCTTCCCTTGTTCAAATACTTACTAGAATTCATTTTTATGATTTGAGATATACATTTGAGACCTGAATTTTGTCCCTTTTGCTGCCTTTTGTTCGAGGATATGTTGAAAACCATCTTTTAACTTTGAGATTTAATTTTAAATGCTATAATCTTTGTTTTCACTTGGAAAATTTAATGGAGTATGCAATAATCATATGTACAGTTTCACGATTTGAGCTTAAAGGTGAGAGGTGGATGCTATATAAATGCTTGAATGATTACTCTTCTCATTTTCTTGATATGAGATATTCAAAATCTCTATTGAATAAGCATATGAAATATTGAGGTGGCCTATTAATCGAGATGAGGGATAACAGGCGATGATGCAAGGAACCATTCGACAGTTTAGTTTATAGTTGAAATAAAAAATCAATACTCAATTAGTGTGATGCCCTTTCACCCCTAAATTGTCAACGGCTCTAACCCCTTGCAAAGTGCCTGAGAATTGGTATTTAGAAAAGAACAGATACTACGAATCTTTGCACAGATACTACTCTTAGGAAAGAACAGATACTACGGGTTTTACACAGATATTACATTCGCACAAGAAATAGATACTACACTCACATACACACTATACAGTTCATACACTACACCACGCATAACATAATACACCTCAGATATTATATAACAAACACCACACACTACGCCCTGCACAACAGATACTACATTTCACATACACATACACTAAACTTTGATGAGTTCAAATACTACATTTCACGTATAGGTGCGCTACACTTTGATGAGTTCAGATATTACATTTTACGTATAGATACACTACACTCTGATGAGTTCAGATACTACTCTGTTCACATATCCTTTAAACAATAGGATTTAGGGTTGTCTGATTATAGGAGTGATTCGTTGGTGGCCTCTAGTTGAAGTTGATAGGTTGACCTCGATATATCGGTTGTCTGTGGGATCGAGATAAAAAGAAAAGGGGTCTAGTCTAAGCCTATCCCCAAATTGAAATCTAATATCCCATCTTGAGACTTTCATATGCTCATCATTTAACTTTTCTTTTATAATCTGCAAATATTTACCAAACCCCTTTATATTATGCAATTGTAATATGTTTTGTTGCATCGCCAAACTTAATCAGGTACAATTAGTTGTTTCAGTTTTGTTCCTTTACTGCACATTTTTTTTTATTATTGCATAGTCTTTCCTTTCTTTATATTGTTTTATTTCCAAAACCTTCCTCCAGTCTTTTCATATTACAGTATGACACTACATAGTTATTTCTTTCTTATATTATATTGCACTATACACATTCACCTACATTCAAACATTTAAATACAAGTTCTTTTAGTATGTTTATACAATCTCCTAGGATAGGCCTTTCGAAACATAATTTTATCTCTTATTCCTCCCTTCTTCTCGGGATGAGACGATAACATTGTCAATTGGCGATTCATCTCCGGGCAACAATCGGGACTACGACGAATGATGGCAGAAGGAACTTCAACCGAACCTCGATAGGTTTAATTAACATACCAATAGGACGTCGAGATTTTTTGTTTGGCACGACGAAAATCCTCACATTATATTTTAGGACTTTCTATAATTTTATATCGTACGATATAAGTCCTAAACTTTTTTGGATTCTGAAGTCATTGTTTAGTACGACATAAATCATCACATTTTCTCAGACTATTTGCATATGATGTGCAGATACAAGTCCCGAAAATCTAAATAATTTGCCGGCTGAAACATTAAATAATTTCTCTTTCAAAGACGTAAAGTCAAACCGTAGATTAGTTTGAGATGTCACTGAATATTATTCAGTATCTTCGACATCTCCTACTTTTCACTTCTTTAGATTCTGGAAATAACTGTTCCTATTTGAACCTATCTCATTTGACTTTTCCTATAAACAATCGTGGAAACTTGAACGTTAAATTCTTGAAGATGAAACCTCTGATCATTATCGAGAGTTTTCTTATATGACTTCGGTTGTCTAAGATGTAATTAACTATAGGGATTTGCTCCTATAGGGAATTTAAGAACCCAGATTAATCTAAACCCTATCTAATCTATGTATTAGATAGGGGAATTTATCGGCTATAAATTTCGCAGACCAAAATAGAGTCATAAACTTTTAAGTTTAGATAGTTAAGCCTACTAATAAGTGATACGTTCATCCTCCGAGATGATATATCATTTATGATACTGTGCTCAACTATTTAAACTATTAGATATATGAGATATGTTCGGTCTCATCATTTTTCAAAAATAAAAGATGCCATTTTCACAAAATTAAAATTACATTATATATATATATATATATTAAATTCTAAATTTTAATTTTAAAATCTTATTTTTGAAAGAAAAATAGCCGACACTAACCATCCCATCAAAAAGTCTTGATTTTATTTGTAAATCAATAAAATTATTTTACAATGAATCGCTAAGCCAAATGGCATCTACCACATCCTTATTGGAGTACAATTTTTAAGAGACCATAGAAATGTATTTGATATGATTAGTAATTTATAGCTTATCTTAAAATTTTCACCTTTTAACAAACTATTGCATAGAATGAATTACTAGTTTCTTTAAGCATGATCATACTAATCTAGGGGGTCTTGAAAGTATTTAGGAGGGGGATTTAACGAGAAAATGGTGGAGTAGCGAGGGAATAAAAATGTGTGGTTAGCAAGGCTTGGAAAGGCTATAAGGTGATCGGCGGCTGCATTCTGCTGGGGGACAGCAGGTTCAACGTCGTCGTCGTCTGTTCCGACTGCAAATAGATATCCAATGGCGATTCAACAAGGTACAAGCGGCTGGACAGTGAACCGGAAGGGATAAATGGAAGTTACCTGCTACAGTATCTTGGACCGGTGCTCAGCTGAAAAATCAAGTCGGATGGCAATACAGAGATATATGGGCGGGAGCACACGTTCCAAAACAAGATACAGATACAACACTTACAAAAAGAAATGATACAGCACTACGGAGAGCAAAATTCTGAGAAAACACTTCTTAATTCACAAATCAAAAACTAAAACTTCAAAACTCTATTACAGCAAATATAAAGTCTCTCAATAGAAAAAATCATAATTGGAAAATAAAAAATAAGGAAAGGACTAGAAAGGAAGAAAATGAAACAATGAAATTGGGAGAAAATACAAGAAAAAAAGAAATTGGACCTCTCAATCCCACCTCCCGAAATCGCGGGAGTATCATGATCCTGCGATATTGACAGGATAAGACGCCCAGCATCATTATCCCTGGGTAGAAGTTTCATCTTCTTCCCAAAAAGCTTCTAGAATCAAACTATTATCACCATAATAAAGTCATCGCATTGTTGTGTCTGAGCCAATCTCACTACAAAGTCTATGCTAGCATCTATTTTAGACAACTCCAAAATGCATACATCCTTCCACAATCTATCCTAATAGAATAAACAACCATCATTATTTGGCACAACTTGAGCTAGAACTGCACATAGACAAACGCTCTGGTGAACCAAGTTTCAAGAATTAAAAAATGTAACATGTTTTCCCACACCTCATACTCAGCTGGGTGGATCTGATAAAAAAGCATGTATGAAAAACTAAATCTGGAATGAAATATATTACATGTTGGATCACTCTCAACGCTAAACATCGAACAGGTAAACTGTCAGTCATGATGTCTAGCAATTCCTTCAATATGAACTGTCTCACTATCTTCTGGAAAAATAGATGTTAATCCAACTGGAGTCTCCCTCATGGGCTCAGCTTGAATTACTAGCATCTATTTCTTGTCGGCTCGAAGTTGATGCTCATCTCTGATGTCATCAACCTCTCTTGCGTGATGGTCTACTTTTTCAACTACTCCCTGCTTAGTGAAAGAGATCATACTCTTATTGGAAATCCAATGAACTGTGCTAAAAACCGTGGCACTTAGAGCAATTCCTCCAACAAGGGTTATCATTTTTTAGGTATGGGCTCTTTAGACTCACTATCTTCTAGAATAACCAATGTCAATTTAACTGAAGGCGCTCTCAATTGGCTCAGCTTGAATCAATAACATCTCTTTCTTGTTTGCTCGAAGTTGAGACTAATCTTTAAAGTTTTCATCCTCTCCCGTGTCATTGTCAATTTCCTCAACTGATACCTGCTCAGTGAAAGAAATCACTCTCATTTGGGAATTTGATGAACTATGCCCAAGACCATGACACCTGACGTACTTTTTGGCTCAAGATGAATTAGAGTGCTAGTTGGATCCACATGTTCTCTACTCTGAACCAGTTTCTCGTCTGGTTGGGTTGGCTTGGGTGCTGCAATGAGTGTATTCTTGCAGTCTAATTTGATGGTTGAAACCTGTTTGAATGGTGGTGTGGACTTGTGCCCAAAAGCACAGCACTTGGCGCACATTTTGGCTGAGATGAACTTGAGAGTGTTGGTTGGATCCACATATTCTCCATTATGAACTAGTTTCTCCTCTGGTTGGGTTGGCTCAGGTGTTTTCAATGGGCGTATTCTTGCTACCTAGTCTGATGAACGAAATCTATTTGAAGGGTAGTGTGGACATTATAGTACCGTGTTATCTTTCCACCTTCAGGAATAAGGTCTGAACATCTTGTAATATCCACTAAGACTGCAACTGTATCACATTGACAATGAACGATTTCAATCCCCTCAGGTATCAAACTATAGTGTTCTCCTCGGGCTCCAATAGCCCACACTTCGCTATGGTGTCCTCCACAGTCTCCACTAGCCCACACTTCAACATAAGTTGCTCGAAGTAAATTGCGTACTCCTCCATAGAAGAATCTCTCTGGACACAGCTGTGTTGTCGCTCCACCTTAAGAGCTAAGGTCTGAACATTGTCCAACAAGACTGTAACTGTACCATATTACCAATGGGCAACCTCAATTCCCTCAGGTATTGATCTATGGTGTTCTCCTCGAGCTCCACTATTTCACACTTTACTATGATATTCTTTATGGGCTTCACCAGCCCACACTTCAACATACGTTGCTCTAACTCAAATGTGTACTCATCTACAGAAGAATCTCTCTGGTGCAGGTATTGGAGTCTAAAAAACATATCCTATCAATAATGTAGAGGAAGAAATTTGCGCTGCATCTCTCGTTTCATCTTAGACAAGGTAGTAATTTTACCCTTTCCTTCCCGCAGTTTATGATGCTTTAGGCTCTCCCACCACAATGAAGTATCTTTCCTAAGCTTGATGGCTATCAATTTAACTCTCATCCTAAGAAACATCTTTGTACTAAAAATTTGATCCATCATTTGAAGCCACAGGATAAACTCATCTGGCTCCATGGAACTGTCGAAATTAGATAAATCTACCTTTACTCCATTATATTGGCTTCTCCCTTAATATTCCATGTCGAGTAGAGATCATGATCTTCTTCACTGGAAACTAAATGGTGGAATGGATTCACGTCCTCCTCTTGATCTAACGAGTCACCGTTGTGACTATGAATGATCTCACCAAATTTTCTCCTCTCACAGACGACAAGCCTTAGCTGCAATTAACAATTTTTTATTTACATCTCTTTCATAATAAAGCTCCTGGACATCTATTTACAAATTTCTCCTAGACGGCATTTTGTCCTTTTCTCTTGACCAGGTACCTGGTAGATGTACAAATTTCTCCTAGACATGCAATTAACGATTTTGAGCAAAGTTTGTTGAGAACTTGGGTTTTGGTGGTAGGGGTCGAGCTGAAATTTTGGTGAAGATAGAAAGACTCGATTTAAAAATTTTGGGGGTTAAGGCTAGGAATTGTGGTATGATGGATTTGGAAATGGTGAGGTTTTTATTTTTATTTATTGAAATTTTAGCTTTTGGACAAAAAAAAAACAAAACAAATCCAAAATTTTGGCTTTTGGAAATGCCTCATGCTTTTGTCGTTGTTTTTTACAATCAAAATATGATATTTATACGTTAAAAAAAATCATTTTGTTTTCTTCCCTTTATCACCTTTATTCTCACACACAACTAGACCAAGCGCTCATTGGTTTCCTCCTATCCCTCTTAGTCGCTTTCCTCTTCCTTGAGGTACTCACTCTCTCTGATCTCTCTCTCCCTCCCCAACAACAGCAGCCCCCTCACCTTTCTGCCGTCCCTCTCTCCCACTCGCTGACTCGCTGCTCTCTCGCCGATGACTAGAGCACATGAAAACCTGCTCACGTTCCTTCACCCACCAACAAGCCAAAGCACCAACACCACTCTCTGCTTCACCCTTTTCTTTTCTACTCCTACATGTCGTGCATCTCTTCTGCCTTCACTCTTTCTCACGCTAAGGCTGCAACCCACCCGCCCTCCAATTTGCCTCGTCGAAGACCCACATCCGGCCAACCCTACCCATCTCCCTGGTTTCTTCCTCTCATGTGAAACCAAACACAGTTCTTCTGTCTCCCTATAATACTCTGCTGAAAACCAAAAAAATATATCTTCCTCTCTGCTCTATCCATAATCAAAACCACTAAATGTTCCAGCTCCTATTTTAGCTTCACACGTGACACAGCAACCCGAATTCTTGCTCCCAACACTACAAACATCTAATTCGAATAAAGGAAAAATATAGAGGTAGATTTTATACTCCAACACTACAAGCTGAACTAGTGCATGTTTTTCAAAGTTGAGGGAAACTTATAGTTGGCATTCGCGATGCATTTTGTCGCCATCGATCTACAAAGGAATATAAGATAGTATTCCTCAACTTCTAAAGCCGATCGTGGTGCTTTTGACGCGACAAGCTGAACTCATGCATGTTTTTTTCTAGCGTTGTGAGGGAAACTTATAGGTGACATTCGCGATGCATTTCGCTTTTGCGACGTGTTTGGAGGGACGAGTATAACTCGTGCATGTTATTCTTAGCGTGATGAGGGAAACTCAAATGCAATGTTCGTGATACAATCCTTTTTGTGATGTGTCTGGCATGAAGAGCGGAACTGGTGCACATTTTCTTGCAAGGAAAACTCGTATGCGACACTCACGATGCAATTGGAAAATACTTGTGATATGAAATATGTCTACATGTACCATGCGCATCTTTCTTGGCGTGCGGGTTTCAAATATATTAGTCGCAGCGTCTCACGACACCGACCATACACGTCTTTCTTGGCATGGTGGGCAGGCTTAGTCTCCTAATGCAGCCACCCAACGGGAGGCAACGCCGGAAGGCTATCGAAATTTTACCAAATTTCGGAACAAAATTTAAAAGACTTGATATAATCTAAGTCAAGCATAAAATGGACATATAGTGATTTAAATGAAACTCGGGTTAAAACTTAAATAAATATAAACACTCAAAAGGGAAGGCCAAAAAGAAAATATAAGAACGCAAAAAATTTAAAGACTTACTTGAAAGATTAAAGACTCCAAACTTCTAAAGCAAATGAAATCTTCCTACCCCTATGAGCTTCAAAGCGTGAAATGAATAAGGTTATATGCTTCCATTTATAGAAGGAGAATGAATCCATGTGGGCCCTATTTGATTAAAAAAGTCGCATGAAAATGAGTATTACCGCCCAAATTAAATGCACAAGCCAAAATTGTCACTCAACTAAATATAAAAACTTCACATAAATCTAAACATCGCAACTGAATCGGCAACTTTAAATACATGAGCAGACAGAAGCGAAATTAAGGACTTCAATAAAAATAATTGTATTCATCTCAATTATAACAGATGAGTGCAAATAACAATAAAATACTCCTAAAAATCAGTTAAAACCTAATAATTAAAATCTTTGAATGTGCTGCAACCAAAGTGCTAAATGCTCGTTCACAAGGTTCAAGAATGTTGCGCGGTTAAACAAATGCTTAAGCTCAATCAAATCTACTCCAAAATAAGTGCAAAGCTATTTTAAAACAACTTAAACCAACAAGTTAAAATACTGGCATGTGATCCGACGTGTCCCTAAATACTAAAACTTAAGCGTCTAAAAATGTTGTGGGTTAATCACATGTCTAAGTTAAAAGTAAATTGTCTTGAAAAGCATGCACATAATTCAAAGCTTCGTAAAAATCTAGTTTTCAAATGTCAAATTCAAATTTATGTAATTATGTATGCTTCTAAGCAGGTCGTCTTACCTCAAGGGCAGGGTCAGAGGTCCCAACACATTGGTCAATCTGATCATCCTCCCTACAGAGAATAGAGTCGACAAAATTGAGCCTCAACTGAGAAAGTCTGATTCTCTTACTTACGAGGACTGAAGTTGATAGGACTAGTGCTTACAATTAATCCCCGATAATGGTCGTGTTGATGGTGAATCTCAACCAAAGGGTTCCATTTTCAAAATCAAATCTCAAAGTTCATTTTCAAAACTAAGATAATAATATATATTATGAATCTGATTCTCTGTAAGCGACAACGAATTGACAAGGTTTGGAAAAATAAATAATTCTCTGATGATGGTTGTGTATATAGTGAATCTCAATAGGAGTGGTTTACTTTAAAATTATGTCTCAAAGTCTATTTTGCATTCAATTATTTCAATTACTGAACCCGATCATTTGTAAGTGGGACAGTCGACAGGGACCAAAGATAAATAATTCCTCGATGATGCTCGTGTTAATAGTGAATTTCAACTGGAGATGTTTATTAATAAATTTAAGAGATTTTAAATCATAAAAAATGATATTCAAATGAAAATTTATGCCACCTAACGTTTAAAGTAAAATTCATCAGTCATCTGCAGTCGTTTGTCGAGGTGGACAAATCTAATGCCGACTCAAGTTCACAAAAATTCAAATGTCATGTTAAGTATACTATGAAATTCAAACTTAAAAACAATCTCATGCAAGTAAGGATGTAGCCTGAGTCCTCTATACGTATGGTTTTACTGTCAAATAACCCCACAGAAGGGGTTACTACCAGAGTCCTCTGACCGGATGGTTTAGCATCAAATAACACCAAAATATTACTATTGTAGCCCATATATTCCTTATGTTAAGTATACTATTAAATTCAAACATAAAAACAATTTCATGCCAAAAAGAATGTGGTCTGAGCCCTCTGTATGTGTGGTTTTACTGTCAAATAACACCACAGAAGGAGTTACTATCAGAGTCCTTTGACCAAAATGTTTACCATCAAATAACACCAAAATATTACTGTTGTAGCCAATATATTCCCCAATGATAGTTTGTCCTTTTGAGTGTTAAATCATATAGTATATTTAGTAGGGCAGAAAGCCCTCTGTAAGCTAAGATTAACTTAGATTAGTCCCCTTAGATAAACATGCACCCCAAGTCTAGAAGGTTTCTTTGGACAAAGAAGCCCATGACTGCTCACAATAATCCTTTTGTTAGGTTGGGTTGAATGTTTACACTGACTATGTAGATCAGGTTCCACAACAACCCGAGATGATGAAACCAAGGGATCTTGATCGGGTTCGTAATTGTTTCGCCCAACATGTGTTTTAAGCTCACGGTGATAATTTTTATAATTTAAAATTTAAATTTGTTGCTACTATATGCTTAGTTTGAATACTTAGTGTTTAATAATTAGCCTTAATCGAATATGCTCTCCTGTTATTGGGAGGGGTAATTAACCATAGGGGTTTGTGCTTATGTGAAATCTCAAACCTCTGATTTTAAAGCCCTAGCAAAATGAGGGTGAATCTCTGAGTGGTGTCCTATTTACTATCTCATCCTCCTGAAAATTGGACCCAAAAATTTAACACATCATTAAGCTTTCGACGACAGTCCAGGGTGCTTTCAAATTTTTAGAGCTCACGCATGGTAACTATAGTATTTGTCACATTCAACAATCATACTACAAGAATCTAGATGCTTCCAACAATGATGGTGAAGCCCCTCCTACATGGGGAGGATGCAGCAGCGTGTCACCTAGATAAAACAGTGAGGATGGGAAATAGCCTTGGCCGGTACAGGGTTTTCCACCCCGCAAGAACCGCCTGACCTTTAGGGCCACTAATTGTTAAATTTAGGATTGGAATTAGGATTGGTTCATTTTTTTAGTATAATATATTCGTTTTGATATGTTATGGGAATTTCAGTTTTTATTTATGTTACTTGGAAACTTGTTCGTTGTTTTCTCTCCTATTGGACTGTTGTGGCTGCCTCTTTCAGGTGGTGTGGCTATAACTTGATTATATACAAGTGGTGGATCCATGTCAACATCTGCAATCTTTCCCACATGCTACCAGCTCTTTTTCTTCGCTATAGGCCTCCGAATAGCAGCCATGGCATTCAACCCATCAAAATCCCATTCTATCAGGTTTTCTCCTTCGGACTAGATCAGTGACCTTGCTATGTTCTTAGTATAATTACTTTGCTTTGACATGTTATGGGAATTTCAGTTTTTTATTTATGTTAACATCTGCAAACATTCCCACACGCCACCAGCACTTTTTCTTCACTATAGGCCTCCGAATAGCAGCCATGGAATTCTTAACCCATCAAAATCCCATTCTATCAGGTTTTCTCCTTCGAACTAGATTAGTGACCTTGCTATGTTCTTAGTTTAATTACTTTGCTTTGACATGTTATGGGAATTTCAGTTTTTTATTTATGTTACTTGGAGATTTGTTCGTTGTCTTCTTTCCTATTGGACTGTTGTAACTGCCTCTTTCAGGTGGAGTGGCTATAACTTGAATAAATACAAATGGTGGATCCATGTCAACATCCGCGAACTTTATTCCCACACACCACCAGCTCTTTTCTTCACTATAGGCCTCCGAACAGCAGCCATGACATTCTTAACCCATCAAAATCCCATTCTATCAGGTTTTCTCATTTGTACTAGATCAGTGACTTTGCTATGTTCTTTGCAGTACTTACAATGACAAAATATGTATCAAGTACTTAGAGAAATAGATCTGACGGACCAAAAAAAAAGTGTCAAGTCAGGAATTTGCATACAAGATGGTAAAATTTGTAGAGGAATCTGAAGATTTTGAAATACTTGTGAGCAAGTTATTCTGGAAGTCACTGCAAGAGAAGTACATAGTCTTCAGCAATGTTTCACACAAAATATCATCAAAAAGGAAATACAGGTCTGATTTACATACAAAATGAGACTTCTATTTCCAATGGAAGCCTTATCCGGCCAAATAGATGATGGAACAGATCCACTAAATCTATTGTTACGGAGAGATCTGAAATAAGAACAATGTTAGAGTGACTGTTAGGGTAAGGTAAATTATGTTGTTTATATGCGTGAGAAAAATACTTTAAGGAACACGATGCAGATTAACAAGAAGTTCACTAACATTAACATGTTCAGAATCGCTGGATAAAAGGATTGACCCCCAAAAGTTTTGAGTGCTTACAATATCTGGAGAGCAGGTAGATCAGAGAAATTTGAAGGGATAGACCCTTGAAGTTGGTTGTTTGAAAGCATACTGAAAATTAAAGAAAAAAGTAAATGCACAGATCAATGGCTACGAAGAAAAATCAAATTTGCTTAGTAAATATCACTCACATTCATATCTAGATAGGCAAACAGCCCCTGCTATATAATGTACCAGAAAAAAATTTTGCTTACATGGTAGTAACATTTTCCGAGAGCCTTTTGGAAGGAATTGGCCCAGTCAAGTTGTTCCAGCTAAGATCTCTAAGACAGCATGTAAGTAAAAATAATAATAATAACTGCAAAATAAAAATTGAGCTGATAAAAGTAGAAAACGTTAAGAAAGGGAATCTCCGTTTCCTTTTTCTAGTCACCAAGTAGATAACAAACATTGCAAAACTTACAGATAGGTAAGCTCAGGAGCGCCACTCAAATCAGGAATAAACCCTTGCAAGCTGCAGTTTCTAAGACTCCTGTAACAAAATCAAACAGAAAAAAGAACATTGAATGCATGAATCCTGATTTGCCTCCATTATACTATCTGGAGATGATACATAGGATTGCAGTAAATAACACACTGCACTAACTCATGAAGATGAGATCATAATCAATGAAGTAGATTGATGAAATAAATTCAAAACAGAAGCACAACTTAGTTTTCCCCTGCACTTGAAATTGAGCTAAATAGCATTAAAACAGGTATACTAGTTAAGGGCCCCTTTAATATCACTTTTCTATTCGTGTTTGTCTTTGGAAAACATGTTTGGACAGTATAATATATTTTTATTTTATTATTTAAAAAAAAAACAATTCAAACACTTTGACTGCCGACCCCAAGCCCGGATGTGAAAAGTGGAGGATTGCGTTAGGTAATCCGCAGTCAGCGTAAAACTTGTCAAAAAAAATTATGACATGAATCATTTTGATCATTGTGTAAGTGTTACGACGTCTCCTAAAAGCGACGCGCTGTATAGCCTGAATACAGTGAAAAGTGTGCAAGGGTCGCTACATCGGCGTCCGGGTGTAGTGTCAAATAAGCAAGGGTTCCCACATTACGGACTAATGCGGGTAAAGAAGTTAGTTCATGAAACTAATAAAACTAATATTTGGTTAGGATTTTAGAACATACGCACTCTCAATGGTAAATTAATGGAATGAGTTGATATTATGAATCATAGAAAAATTAATATCTTATGTATTCAAAAAATTGAATTGGTTGGAGAAAAGACTAAGGAGATTGATAATTAAGGTTTTAAATTTTGGTATTCTGGTAAAAGTCACACTAGAAATGGTGCAGGTGTAATTATTGATAAGAGTTTGAAAGATAATGTTGTAAAAATTAATAGAATTGGTGATAGAATTATAGCCCTTAAGATTATCATTGATACTAAGATTTTTAATATTATAAGTGCTTAAAGAAAACCAAAGGTGTAAGATATTCAACATATGTGGGTGAGTTATTTTGATAAACTTTTTAATGAAGTTTCTGAAAATACGATCGACCTTAGTGATCTTAATATCGTGAATAATAATAAAATGTTTCATTTTTACCGTCATATTAGAAAAAAAGAAGTTTAAGAGGCTTTAAAGAAAACCAAAGGTGGAAGGTCTGTAGGACCTGATGATATCCCAATTGAAGTGTTGAAATATTTAGGAGATTTGGGAGTTGCTTGGCTTACTACTCTTTAATATTATTTTAAAAACTAAAAAGATGTCTGAGGAGTGGAGGAAGAATATTTTGGTCCCCATTTTTAAGAGTAAAGGGGATGCACAAGAGTGTCCAAATTATACAAGAATTAGGTTGATGTGTCATACTTTAAAATTATGGGAGAGGGTAATTGAACTTAGGTTAAGAAGCATTACAAAGATTTTAACTAATCAATTTGGATTAATGTCGGGCAGGTCTACTATGGAAGCTATACATTTATTGAGAGGTTTGATGGAAAAGTTCAGAGGTTAGGAGAATCTACATTTGATTTTTATTGATTTAGAAAAAGCTTACGATAAGGTTCCAAGAGATATCTTTTGGAGAGTTCTTGAGAAGAAAGGTGTTCATATGATTTATATTAAAGTCATTAAAGATATGTATACTAGAGCTGTTACTTGTGTTCAAACTGAAGGAGGATTGACCAAATAATTTTCTATTTCCATTGGATTACATCAGGGATCGAGTTTAAGCACTTATCTTTTTGCTTTAGTTATAGATGGACTTACTGGACATCTACAGGAGGATGTACCTTGGTGTATGCTTTTTGTTGATGATATCCTTCTCGTGGATAAAACGAGAGAAAAAGCCCAGGAAAAACTTGAATTATGGAGGTCTACATTGGAGTCTAAAGGCCTTCATTTAAGTAAAACTAAAATTGAATATATGGAATGTAATTTTAGTAGTAGTAGCTCTAGTGACAGAAGTGTGACTTTGGGCGATCGAATTATTAAAAGATGTGAACGATTTAGATATCTTGTGTCAGTTGTTCAAAGACATGGTGATATAGATGGGGATGTTAATGGTAGAATTCAAGTTGGTTGCTTAAAGTGGAGGAATGCATCGGGCCTTTTGTGTGATAGAAAAGTACCGCTTAGAATGAAAGGAAAATTTTATAAAACGGTGGTGAGACCTGCAATGCTCTATGGAGCTGAATGTTGGCCTTTAAAAGAGAAGCATAATAATAAGTTAAGTGTTGCCGAGATGATAATGATTAGGGGGATGAGTGGCTTTACTCTTAGAAAAAAAATGCGAACTTAATATATCTGTGATAGGGATGGTGTAGCTCCTGTGACGGAAAAAATTTGAGAAAGTCGTCTTAGATGGTTTGGTCACATTAAACGTCGACCATCTGATAATCTGATTAAGAGAGTAGATGTTTTAGATTCTACTTGTGTAAAAAAAACAGAGGTAGACCTAGGAAGACTTGAGCTTATTGTATAAAAAGTGATCTTAATTTACTAGAACTAAATGAAAATATGACACTAAATAGAACGCAATGGAGAAAAGGATTCAAGTAGCCGACCCCACGTAGTGGGATTAGGGTTTTGTTGTTGTTGTTGTTGTTGTTTTTAAAAACAATTCATCTTTTTTTTTAAAAACACTAAAAGCATCTAAAAGATATTTTTGATTGTCTTAAAAAACAACTACAACAACCAAAGTTGCTTTAATTCAAATCAAAACATAAACAAAACAAAATATGTTTCTGGTTTAATGGAACCATGATATTCTTATAATACAAAAATACTAACAAAATATTTTCAAATTATTTAGGGCATTCATGAATATGAAGAATGTAAAGCTAAGAATTGCAAAAGTTTCTGCATTGATATTCAAAATTATGCATGCATGCATTGTTTACGCGCTTGAACATTTTTTTTTTCATTTATTCAAAGATTCCAAGTTTCGTGGGTTGATGAATTCAATATTTCCTAATTAGCTGATTATTTCAAACTGATCATGTGCATGAGTGAATCCAAATCAATACAACAACATTTAGTGTAAGAGAGCATTAACTAAAAAGCATCACTTAAGATTTTCGTACATACTAAAATTAATCTCGATCCCATGGAAAGATGGCTTTATGAGAAAGCTAATGGAGATTATTGTA
The DNA here is from genome assembly GCA_003013225.1 of Phalaenopsis aphrodite. Classification (NCBI taxonomy): domain Eukaryota; kingdom Viridiplantae; phylum Streptophyta; class Magnoliopsida; order Asparagales; family Orchidaceae; genus Phalaenopsis; species Phalaenopsis aphrodite. The sequence continues at coordinate 1,368,474 of NEWO01000060.1, forward strand.
ACACCCAATTTTGACAATTTTAAGGTGTACCTCAAATTTCGCATTCCCCAAAATTCAATAGAAATACTTTTATAAAATTTCACACGTCGAAGCAATCAAATTAATATTATAATACTATGCATGGATTTTAAACATATGAGAAGATAGAAGTTATAAGTTCAATTAACTTTAATTAATCCTCCAAGTATTCTCCCTAATCCCGTCACTGTGCCCAGCCATCCTATTCACGTGATGTGTAGCCATGTGATGGATCAAAGAGCTAAGAATTAAAGGATTTAGCTATTAAGAGCCGCATTCCCCTCAATTCAACTCCTCCACTTCGAATCTGGGAGTCCTGCAATCCTGCACTATAGCAAGTGTGAATTGGGAAAGCGACTAAGATCTGCAGGTTGCAATACAATGATCTGGGGAGAAAATTGTAAGTAGGAATCTCATTTTCGTACTATTTGAGATATTTGTGTTACTTGTGATTCATGTATATGATAAATAAAATATCTATGATGAATGCTTCTTATAGAAATTATAATTTAGAAAATGTCACAAGTGATGTTATAAGTAGGCTATTACATGCATACTTGCAAGTATGGATCATAGGAAATGATGAGATTCCTAACTGCTAGTATTCATATAGAGTCGAAACTCTGGAAACCATTGGAATCAAATGACAACGGAACATAAAAAAATGATGTTACTAGAGGGGCTATTAATAACTGCTATGTTGACAGGGGCTCAATCTTATTAATAGCTGATGTAGCTTTAAGGCTGGGTGACAACCCATTATCATAACATGAGAATAGTTGAATGTATACAATTACAAGTGAGATTCTTATGGTTAGATTAATAACTTATAAATATGATTATGATTACACATGCATGGATGACTATATATTTTATACAGCTGACATGTTTTCCTATATTACAAGTCTTTTCTATTACATATTTTATAAAACTCTAGCATGTTGTGATATGTACATGAGTTATATACTAGCATGTTTGTCGTTTCTTTTTGCTTTTTCCTCTATTAAATCTTATTTTAGCCTTCATTATTTCACTGAGCTTATCATTGCTCACACTATGTTGTTGACTTTCAAGAAAAGGTAAAGAGCATTAGGGTGAGTAGCCAGACATGACTTGTATAGTTTTTATATTTCAAAGTTTTTTAAGCTTGTACAAATCTATATGGATATAAATATTTTGGTGATATCGTTTCTTTGCATACAAATGAATTATGAAATGAAATCTACAATTTTAATGTTTTATAGTTCTGGGAGCATGAAACAAACTCTTGGGTACGCACTTTTGTTATGTTAGACTTAGTAACTCTGTATAGATATATATTTTTCGGTGATATAATTTTTTACGATTCCGAATAAATATATATGAATGAATTATGAAATGAAATATATCAAGTATGTTTGCAGTCAATTAGTTAGACTAGTTCATCACCCACTGGGTCCTGATTCTGCAATTTAGGACACTTGTTGGATAGTTATCTTGGAGTATTGCACTTAATGATTGGGCAAGTAAGTTTCATGAAACTGTTAAGGAAAACTAAACCAAATATTGTACAAGATATGCATTTGCAACAAAATTTTGTATTTCTTAGTTTCTTTATTGCAGCCAATCATTGATGTTCTAGAAAATATAACATAATCTGGGAAGAGCATATTATATGGATTAATTACAAGTACACAGCTGAAACAAATCTACAGTTTTTTTTCTTTTCATCTAGAACAATAAAGAACCTTTCAAAATGAAATGGAAAAGGAAAAGTAGGAAGAAAAGAAATTAGACCGCGTTAATCTCAAGAAATCAAAATAAAGACAAAGTTCTTTCCAAAAGTTACATACTTATCATGCAGCAAAATAAATCACTTCAATTAAATATTTTGCACCCTACTATCTTATTTACACGCATGGAAGGCAAAGAAAGAGGGCAGACAGTTTGTGTCCTTCCTCGCTCCTACCGTCAAAAAGTCAAACTCATGAACATTCACTTGTTGTGCTTTCTAAACTAGAAATTATGCAAAGAATCAATGAGATAAATAGGTGGAAACGAATCATTAAATAGGTGATACCGGAGTAAATCCAAACCACAATAGAAACATAAATATTATTATTGAAATTCAAATAGGTTACAACAACGACTCTCCAAAACAGAAAATAAATGATAACAAACATGAGACTAGACACTAGAGAGCAAAGGTGATGAACTCAGACTAAAAAATAGGTGTGGGAGGTCGAGAGGCTATGACAGTACTAGAAAGGCTGCTAGGAGGAAGGGTAATAGCAAGGAATATGCAGGGAAAGCTGGCAAACTGTAAAGGAGGTTGTTGGAATGGGGTTGCGGTGGTAGGAAAGCTATTGGAAGGAGGAGCGACAGCAAGGACGGCTGTTGGGAAGAGGTGCAGCAGTAGGGATGGCTACTGGGAAGAACTGGGACGACAGGGAATGCGGCTAGGAGGAGGTACGAAAATAGGGAAGGTTGTTGGGAGGAGGAGCAGCAGCGGGGAAGAGGAATAAGATGAGGGATCAATGAGATAAACATCACATCGAAGCAGGATACAACTGAAGCACCACCATCTGTCCTTGGATACAGTCCTATGATAAGAGTTAATGTGTTATATTTTGATAACACATTTCCCCATGTATTCATCTTTTTTTATTAATATAATGCTTGAGAAAGGTATTTGTCGTAATTGTGTAGGGGACAGAGTGAACGGAGAATCTAAAGAAAAACAATAACAACGAGCGCAATACAAAGATTTCATTACCAGCACACCCGTGCCTACATAACAACACTCGTGTATCGTGTTCAACGCACCTGCACCCAGTCTAAAGCAGTCGCACCGGATCCTGCACACCCGCGCCTGCTAAATTGTTCAACCTTCAGGGCACCCATGTTGTAATCACGGTGCCCTTGCGTAGGTTCAGCGCACCCGCACCAATTTGTAGAGCCTATTTTAGCAAGAATTTCCTTACCTTTGTTGAGCTTTGCCTATAAATTAATGTATGAGGCCGACCTTAGGGTATCATGGGTCGCTAGAGGCCCTAAGAAAGGTAGAGTTTTGATCAGAGAATTTTTTCTTAAGTTTCTCTCCTTCCTTTGGAATGAAATCTCAAGAGATGAATGAATTCTTGAGACATCTATTGTATGAGAGGAAAATGTGCTACTACTTTTGTGAAGTGGACAACTTTTTTTGTAAGTTTTTACTCATGTTTAGTTCTTGCAATGAAAATCTGCATGGATTTTAAATCTGTGATTTTCCGGACGATGTGTGACTAAACTTTTCTTTATGTCTCTGTGATGTATAGGTAGTGATTTGTGTTGTGGTTTTCTAAGATGATTTTCTGTTAACGTTTTCTCGTGTTTTCATGGCCTATATTGCTAATTAACCTCTAATATTAATTTTGTCCAATCAAATATTAATTTTGTCCAATCACGACCAATTAGGATGTTAAAAAGTTATGTGAAGGCTGGGGGACTTGTTACTGAAGTCTCCAACCTCACTTAACAAATTTTCTTGAATTGTGTGTCACCTTCCGATACCATCGTGTCCCCAGTGATGCTTGTAGACAAAATATCTCCAAACTAAAATAAGAGTGAATCCTAAACTCAGCAAACACACATATTTATAATAAATATATAAGCAAAAAAATTAAAAAGGAGGGGAATAATTTTTGCCTAATAAAAGAGAGAGGAGGGGGTTGGTCTAGCCTCCTGCGAGACTGAGGCCTTCTCCTGCTGAACCCAGTGGTCCGTTCAATCTCGTTAGGCCCTCCTAAGTCGGCCGAGTCAATCTCCCAGGGTTAGGGAGATTCCGTCAATCTTCTGATTCTTTGCCTGCAATCCTAACAGTACCTGGATCCCACTATCGGCTATACTGCCTCCCAAAATAGCTGAGGATTTTCCACCACTTGCGAACATACATCCATATCAATCCACTCTATTGAGGATCAACATTTGAATTGAACCGAGTCTATGTGTCTTGCCTATGTTGTTGAATACTCTAAAAGTGATCCATGCTTGGCTCAACCTGATCCGAAGTGAGGGTAACCATAAACCTCCCTGAACGGTGGTGACCCTGGTAGTAATGTATTGATCGTGATATCTTGAAATGCTCTCTATCGTGACTATCCTGTATCCGGAGCTAGTGTCATAGTCCTATCATCCTACATCGTCACGAAAGCTGGTCATACCGATATTTTTCTGCTAGCAAGGGAACATGTGATCTCAGGCTCCATCGAAGGGAGAAGGATGATGATCTTATGATCCTTGGTAAAGGAGTAGGTGTTTCTGAATTCTTCGTGACGAGTTCTACAATCAAACTACCACAGTCTCCCCAATAATAGGTGGCAGGAATCCATTGGTACCACGTCACACCCCACCTGATCTTGCAGTTGGCCCCCGATAACTCTTCTAAGCTACTCTAGTAAATGTTGACCCTGTTCTCCTTCAAACACGTCAGAGAATATAGCTGAGACATCTCCAAGTGACCAATAATGTTGCAATTATATCACCACATTATTGATAGCGGGTTTTCTGCCTCCCAAAAAACATGTTATTGTATGCTCCTTTAGCTCGACCAACTCCCACTTCATATGTCATTGATCAAACTGGGTCGTAAACTCCTCCACTGATAGATCTCGCTGCTACAGGTATGATGCTTCAGAAACATATCCTAACCGTTGTGGGGTAGTAGGTATTTCCTCTCCATCTCCTTCCTCATCTTCTCCCACTTAGTGATCTTTTCACTATCCTCTCTTTTTCTCTCTATTGGTTTTCCCACTTAGTGATCCTTGGTGATAGGGAGGTGTTCTTCTTCAACTTAATAGTTGCTAGTTTTACTCGTTTATCCTCTGTTATGTCCTTATACTCAAAGAATCAATCGACAGATTGTAGCCAATTGAGAAAGTCGTGTGGATACATACCTCAATCAAACTCTGCTAAATCCAACCTTTATTTTGAAGTCCTTATGTCCTCCATATGGGGCCTCCTTTCTCGGCCTCTTCTGATACTAGATTCCAAAGTGTCTTGGTCTTTCTTCTTCATCGCTAAAAATCTCCAAATGCAAAGGGGGTTAAAATTCTCATCTCTTTCATCTTTTAGACTTTCCCTATCACCAACGAAGGTAAGTCTCCTTGGGTTTCATCCTCAATGTCTGCAAGCCTCTACTGAAGGCGATGGATCTCTCGTTGTATCTCTTCCCGGATATACTGGGGCGGATATCTCATTGGTGGTATGGCTAGGGTTTTGAGTTTGAAGATGAAAACTTTGGATATGATTTTAGAATAGAAAATAATTTTTGAGATGGATGGGTAAGGCGGATGCTAGAAAACTCTAGGATAGGACCAGAGTTAGGTTAGCTCTGATGTTAAATGATACCAGAGTTAACACAAACTACAATATAAACGGAAATATTATTACTGAAATTCAAATAGGTTACAATAATGAATCTCCAAAAATAGGAAATAAATGATAAAAAACATAAGATTGAACCCTAACGCAAAAGAGAAGATGATGAACTCCAGTGTGGTGGTGGTCGAGAGGCTATATGGCAGCACTAAGAAAGTTGTTAGGAAGAAGGGTGGCATGCAGGGAATACTAGCGGAAGTAAAGGAGGTTGAGTGGGGGTTACGATACGAGAGAAGACTACTGAAAGGAGGTGCGACAGCAGGGACGAATGTTGGGAAGAGATGTAGGGAAGTAGTGTAGCGGCACGGAATGCGACTAGAAGGAGGTGCGACACTAGGCAAGGCTGGTGGATAAATGCATCTTTCAAGTTAATCATGACTTTAGAATGAAAGAGACTGTAAAGAAATAGGGGATAAATGCAAAAATGGGGGGCAGGTTTACAATAAGGATGAGAAAGCCCCATTTGATCGCCAATCTAAAGTACAACAAACAAATGAATGCGTGAAATAGCAAAACCTTCCACCTTTAGGTGTTCCATATTAATAAATTGGAAGCATTGAAGAATTTGTTTGATGCAGCAACAGTAGCAGCAGCAGCACTATATTTTATTTCATAACTGAAATGTACATAAAAAGTAGCAAAAATTTTCTAGAGTTCCCCTTTTGCCTCTTGAGCTCAACAAATTGAAGATTGAGTGATAATGCACTAGCAACTCTCGTGACATTTTGAGATTTATTCCCCTTTAAACACTCGAGGTCAGTTGGTGTCCAAACATGACATCACTTCCTCTGGCTGATGACATTATCATTGGTCTTTTTAAATTGGTGTAAGATTTTCAAGCAACTTCTTAGCTAATTTGAGATCTACAATGCACCTCAAAATTTTCCAAATTTGATTGCTTGAAAGTTATACGTTGCTTTCATTTTCAATTACAATTGGTTTCATTTCCAATTGCAGCAAAGCAGTGGTTTCTGCAAGTTAGCTCGTCCCTTTGGCTAACTAAATTTTATATGGCTCAAATCTCTACAAGCTTTTCTGTTCACCTTTCCCAGCCATCATTCCCTTAAAAATTTCTGCCTGAAAAATGGGACCATAGCTCCATATTTCATGTTATTGCATGACATCACAGTATCCTCCATCTCCCCGCCATCCTCTACTTCCTCTCCAACCTCATTAGAAGAAGAAGAAGCGGAATAAACGTGAATAAATAAGTGATAAATTTGGTGTATGAAGAATTTTTAGTGATATATAAGTAAATTAAATATATTAGTCATTTTATATGTTATTTAGAGTACTACTATGTAGGGGCAGAGGCCCTTAAATTAGAGAATTTACAAACAAAGCAAATAATTCTTACCGATTTAAATAAGGCAAAGTTTTAAAATAGATATTATTAAATATAATTTAATAAACATAAATTTTTAGGAGAATTCAAAATAGCTGTTGGGCGCGACATGTTAGTAAGTGCTCATGGCGCTGGCTTACCCCTATTTTTTTAGGATAATTTACATAAATAACACCAAATTCCTACATAAGTACATATTTAACACCTAAATTTTTCATTTTTATCGTGTTAAGTTATTTTCTAATAATATCTATTTTAAAATTGTCTTTTTTTATTAACATTAATTTTTTATATTTATTAATACAACACTTAGCTTTAAGTCACATAAAAAATTTTTATAATATAGAACATGTGACACGTATACCTTTTAAGGACAATCAACTATGAAATATTCTCTTTAATTATATATTTTATGTCCGATCAACTATGAAATATTCTCTTTAATTTTGGTCAAAGACATTCACATGAGTGACTATTTCAATTTTTAGAGTTCTAAATTTCAAGATATAAAAAATTTTATATGAACTTCGAAAATAAAATAAAACAAATTGGAGCACAACATTTTATATGAAATCCACTTAAATCTCTCTCCATAAACTTCATTTCATTTGATTCATTCCCAAACCGTGAGACATTTAGGAAGATTAAGAGTAAGAGAGAGAAAAAATGAAAGCTTAGTTTTGGACATCTCAGCTCAATTTTTGTCTGACGGGTCAGTTGGAAAATGATGAATTCAAATCAATGCTTGGACCGTGCCCAAGGAATAGAGATAGATTCTTGGAGATAGGGGGGGTTCCAAGTCGGGGTTGTCCTCAGACTCAACAGCCCCTTTTATTGCACACAAGCTTGGGTTGCATGTGAGAGAGAAGTGGGGCAAACTCCCTACATGAGGGGGAGAGAGAGAGTGCCTGAGAAGACCATTTTTATGTGCCAAGGAGTCTTATATTTATAGAGAGAAAAGAGAGAAGAGATTACATTTATGTCCTTCTTATAAGGCGGGTCATGAGGGGTACCCGGCCTTTTTCCTACTCAAACCGGTCCTTCTGGAGTTTTTTTCTTGTTATTGAATTCGTCGGCTTCGGGTGACCGGATGGAGAATAAAATATTAAAGTTTAAGTATTAGATATGCTTATCAATATCTACCTTTTAGTTGTATAAATATTTAAAAGAATTAAGTTGAATGTACGTAAAATATTGGTTTCTGAGGTGCTCAGCCCGATTGGAGGCCGGTCGGAGCAACGAGACGATCGACCAAAAGGGAAGTTAGCCAATCAGTCGGCCGACAGGATTTGGGTGATGTCTATGCAAATTTCCCGTTTTCAAGAGTTTGGCCAACCGATGCTGTGAGGCGATCGACCAGTAGATGGTATGCCGAGGGGGAGTTTGCCAGCAAGTAAGCGAACAACCGGCTGATGAGGTGGTCGGTCAGAGGGTGGACAACATGGTTTGGGTGGTAATTATGAAAATTTGTTATCTTTTAAGACATGGTCGGCCATGGTGGCCAGTAGAAGTGGTGAGGCGACTGACTAGTGGATGATCGGCCAGTGTAAGAGGGGGTCAGCTAAAGATCAGACGACCGACAGGTGGGCAACCGGTCATGTAATAACCAATTTTTGGGTAATTTGATAAATTTTGACAACTTTTCAAACCCCTCAGATTTCAATCAAGTTAATTTTATAAAATTCAACACGTAAAATCGAACAATTTGATATAAAGAACTATATATTAATTATGAATCGATTGACAAATATAAAATTTAAAAGTTACAAATTTTATTAAATTAATTAAAGTTAATAAATTCCTAATCCTACGTCAGCTTCACTGTAGCAAAACGACATTCATTCGCCTTTTATTCCTTCGAAGATGGCAGGTGCGAGTCTTAAATTTTAATAGTATGTTTTATTGGTTATTAATCTCAACATAAAAGTCATCGGAACCTCCAGCTAACTGTCGAACATAAGAGTTTAGTGTGGCAACAAATGTGAGCAATTGTGTTTCTTAATTTCAGTAATCTTCTTTATTTCAATTTGTATGTTTGACCTAATGTATCCTTAATTTAATCAGATCTTTCATATTGATATAACTGATATGCATGATAAGCATAATAAAAAAAGATGTGCATACATGAAAGATATGCATGAGATGAATGATAATTAGATATACATTATATGTAAGATAAACATGTAGGATATGTATGTATAAAAGACATGAATGATACAAGTAAGATATATGCAAAAGATAGATATAAATAAGAGATGCAAGAGATAGAAATGTGAATGATATAAAAGATATGTTTGATGAATAGTTGTACAGCTGAATAAATATGTATGTTAGTATATGCACAAAGATGTCTCAGAATAATTTATGTATGAAGAATAAAATAATTTATATATGAATGCTTGCATGCGCATGATCAAAGAAGGATTTCACTCCTAATGGTATAGGCAGGAAACCCCAGAGTACCCGAGTGCCAAGGATTTTTCCACCATATGGTTAGATCATTAACCGCTATGTCGACGTGATAAAGTCGGTCAGGGTGAGCAGACCAAAGCTTACCTCCTCAGTCGATTGTAATGTTTACATTACTAACTGCTGTGTTGATGGAATAATATCAGTCAGTGACATGTAAGGGTTGTGATGTGTAGATCGCTAATTGTTGTGTCAATGAAAAAATATTGGTCAATGGTGTATTAGATTTGTTGACCGTGATTCTCACAAAGACAGATATGTATGTAAAGTATAAAGTAAGAAGTAAAATTTAAGTAAATGTTTATAGAAGAATGAGTATGTTTATTTAGAAAATGTCATTGATGCTTGTATTTACATATATCAGATTGCTTATAAACATATATCAGATTGCTTATAAACATGCATCATATTGCATATAAAAAAAATATAAAAGACCAGCAAATCGTACGATCTTTTATAGACACGCATACATATTATGCTCTTTTCCTTAAATTACTATAGTTTAGTAGTATGCTTACTACTGAGTTATCTTTAGATAACTCATTGTGTTGCTTTTATATTATTTCTAAGTTTTAAATATTTGAACAACATGAAAAGAAGAAAAGCAAATGCATACAGAAGATGAGAACAACGACAAAAAAGGTACATTTTTTTAATTGTTAATTTTAATTACTTTCTTTTGTGGTTCTTTCATCTATTATTTAAATATTAAATTGTTAGTAATTGAATTAGAATAACAGAGAATTGATTTCCACCATCAGACCATTTGTTCCCATTTTGGTTAACTTCAAGCACAAGCCGAGTCGTGACAAAATTGATATTAGAAAAGAGGTTTAGATTAAATAACATGAATCTTAATGAAAGGGCTAATAGGATAAGATATAATATAAATTAAAAAATTCAATCGAGTCTAATTAAATTATATGATTGCCTTCTTTTCAAAATTATGGATGATTCGGTGGAAAAGGTTAGAGATGTGAATGTAGAATTTGTTGTACCTCAGAATATCACAGTAAGTGCTAATACATTTTCTGATATGATGAATGTTGTGACTCAGTTGATTAAGAATTATCAATCTCAACTAATGGCATTGAAGGAGCACCAATGAATAAATACTTGAAGCTCTTTCAAGATATGAGACCACATTTATTTTCTGGAGCAAAAGAACCAGTGAAAGCAAAAAATTGCTTATTGAGAGTGGAGAAAATCATAGATGACATGCTTGTCCACCAGAGAGGAGGGTTGTCCTTGCCACTTTTGCTTTTGAAGGGGAAGCTTAAAAATGTCGGCGATGTCAGATGCAAGAGAAGTTTGGAGGGTGGGACAAGTTAGTGAAAACCTTCAAAGATTGGTTTGTACCATTGTTGCCTTAAAGACAAATGCAACATAAATTCATTATGTTGGTGCCAGGAGATCGATTAGTTATGTATTATGAAGAAGAGTTTATTATGTTATTGAGATATGCACAAATGCTGAGAAGAAATGCCACAAATTTCTTTTCGAACTAAAAGATTTGATCAGGCAGTCACTAATGTCACTTGGGATTGAAGAAAATTCAGTGCTAGTGCAGAAAGCTAGGCGAGTGAAGATTGATTTTTAGCAGACTTTGAAGTGTGGAGACATGCATAGGAGGAAGAGTTCAGAAATGGCTCCAACAATTCATTCAGGAGGAGACTCTGGTGGGAAGAAGATGATGTCCTATATTGGTGGATCTATTGGTTAGATTGGTAGCAACACTATACAACCTTGTGTTAAGTGTGGAACGCGACACCTTGGTGAATGTTTACTAAAGTTGAAAGTGTGTTACTTATACAGGTGATCTTGACATCATACATTCAAGAAGGGATCCACCACGAGAGGAATTTTCAGAAAGGATCTATCTCTAGAAGTGGTCAGCAGAAGATGACAGAAGCTGATACTGTGGCTTTAAGGAGCAACCAAGACAAAACATTCGCCGAAGAGTTTATTCCTTGACTGCTCGATAATCAGAAGAGTCCACTGCCACTGATGTTGATACAAAGTTTGATGGATAATTATTTTTTTTGGGTGTTATGTTGGATTTCTTATATATATATATATATATATATATATATATATATATATATATATATATATATATATATATATATATATATATATATATATATATATATATATATATATATATATATATATATATATATAAACATATATGTTTTAGTTATCAATTTATAAGAAACGGATTTTTGTGATCACTTTTATTTCATCTTCATTGTTGATGTGGAATTCATGAATTTCGACGACAAAATTTTATAATGGGAGAATGTAATAACCAATTTTTGAGAAATTTAATAAATTTCGACAACTTAAAATGTACCTCAATTTTTGCACCCCTTACATTTCAGTCGAGTTAATTTAGAAATTTTTATGTGTTAAATCAAGCAATTTGATAAAAAACACTATATATTAATTATGAACAGATTGGTGATCCTTTGATTTCAAGAAAGTTGACCTACTCAAGAATAGGCCACTGTTACAATGATTTTTTTTTTTCAAAATTTTTGTTATCTAAAATTTGCAAAATTTATGATATGTTTGTATTTTGAAAACTTTCATCGTATAGCTTTTAATATGTTGTTGACCTAATTATTATGCACATTTTTGCATGAGTATATTGAATTTCAGCAGGTTTTTCTTGTTTGAGGAAAAAGTATTTGATTTATATTAAATTTTATAAAAATGCGTTAAAATTATATATTATGAAACATTAATACAAAAATGATTATATGCAAATTTAATATGGAATTTTTATTTTAGTTGTGTATATAGTTTGGTAATATTGTTACATATTGTAGAATTTTTCTGTTTTATTTTACATGCACGTTATACATACAAATTGTGATGTTGAGTATAATATAACTATTTTAAAATGTTATGATATTATGAAATGTGTGCACACAAGAAAGATTGAGTACTATGATTCAGGTTTGCAAAGATCTAATACCCAGCGCAGGAGAATAAGCTGACAACAATTTTTTTAAATTTATTTGTGGTGTAAACCCAATACATGTTAAGAGTCATAAGTGGTGAATATGATATAATATGAGTATCTATAAACTCGGAGTGACGACTTTCGTGTACTATGTCGCCTGACTACTAATTTGAAAGTTTTTATTGATATTATATGGTATGATATTATACATATTTTACTATAATTGGTACCCAAAAACATCATTATGCCAGATCATCTAACTTTGGTTGTATGTATAGTGATAATTGTATTTGATTATATGAATTATATACATTATTACTATTGTAATTTAATACCATATCGTGGTTACATGTCTCACAACATACAAATACAAATTTATTGACATACAGACTTATTTGATTAGCATACGTGACATGACTGTGATGCAATCGTGCAAATTTTTTTATTTTCGTGCATTAATTTTAGTTGTAGGTTACATGCAACATACTGAGTTGTTCCCGCACTCTTTATGCAATTATATGTTTTTAAGAAATGATAAGACTTCGTGGAGTGAGCTGATAGTACTTGTTGATAGAGGTATATTATATATATGTATTTTGTGATCATGATAGATTTATATATTTTGTTGAAATTATTACAAAATCATGATCACGATATATAAATATTTTTTATTTAAACAGTTTTGATATATATAGATAAATATGCAATGATGATGATCTTTAATTTTATTTTATGCTATTATTGAAGACTTGATGGCTCTGTGTAACAAAAATTAGAATATAAAAGAAATTCCTTTCAAATAAAACCTGAGCTGAATATCAGTTGCGTACTCAACTTGGTATAATTTATTAGCATATAGGTTATATTAAGTCGGGTCGTGTTGGGTCATGACAATTATATTTATCAAAAAAATTCTATAATAACAAATAAACAAATGATAATAAATAAGAAAAAATAAATTCTAATAAAACTAAACAAAACATGAAAATAATTGTGTCATGGGAGGATTAAAAGACAAGCTTACAATTCCTTGTAAAATTATCTTGTTAAATCTTACATGATGTTTTAACTCTTATTTATCGATCTATTTTTGCTAACTTCAAACCATGTTGCATTAGTAAAATCAATTTCTTCCTATCAACTTTAACTCATTAAACCTAATTATACAAATTATTTGAACTTCTGAGGGCATATAACCAAAATATCTATACTTATTTTAAACTATCATATTACATTCACTTTTTATTTTCTCCTATACATTCATTTTCCTCCCAATTTTTATAATTTTATCATAGACCTATCTTACCACTTTCATTTCTCTCATATTTTAATAAGTTCTTCTCCCATCACTTCAAGTTGGCCCAGTAGCAACATAAAAAACTTGGAAGAGTTACAAACGTACCACTTAACTCCCTTGTATTTACACATCTAACACCTAAACTTCAATTTTTTAGGTACACACCACCTTACCCATGCATAAAAGGTGTATTTCATTTTTTTTAGTTAAAATAGTGGTATTTTTTATGTGATGAGAAGGATTTGGGGGTATAAAGATAAAAAATAAGTATAGATATATAAATACATAGGAATTCGGCAGTATGTATATAAATGCCCCAAAAAACTTTAATATACTTATAAAATGTGAAGAAAGAAGTTGGCCCAGGATATCCTCATGCAGCTTTTGGTCAGAAAGAGATGAAAAGTGTTGGATTCACTTCGTGATGAGTGCAACATGAATTCCTTATATATATATATATATATATATATATAATCCAAGCCAGTGATTCTAATTTGAATTACATTAGCAGACATTCAGATGAGAGAAAGATTAACTTACAATTTTATAATTGCAGTCATGTTGCCATAAGAAGCTGGAATTGTGCTGCCATTAAAGTTGTTATTGTCAAGTTGACTGCAAAACAGGTAGATGTATATTAATCTCAAGAATATCATCAATAATAGGAAAGAATGGCATATTAACTCCTCAAATTCTCAGAACCGCATGATTTAATGTGGGTCCATATCACAAATAAAATTCTCTCTACTTAACAGAAAAAGATTAGTTATAAGTAGGGGTACTTACATATATTTTTTGCATTTATATGCATACCACTCAAACTTTATTTTTTACATTTATACTAGCAAAATCTTTAATATCACATTAAAAATACCACTATTTTTAATTTCTAAAAAGTGAAATACACTTGCTAATGCATAGGCGAGGTGGCATACACGTACAAATGAAGTTTAGGTGTTAGACATGTAAATACATAAGAATTAAGAGGCATGTATGTATAGTTTAGGTGACCAAGGCAGTAGTATTTGGAGCAATAAAAAGCAAAAAGAAAAAAAAAAACCCCTTGACTATAAGAACTGTTGGCATCAATTTTTGATGTTATGTGTGTCCGAGACGTCTATATTACCTAAGGAAGACGTCCATGTCGTTAACTCTTCGTGTGCGGGCTAAAAATGCGTAAATTATCA
>NEWO01000060.1:1425796-1504791 GCA_003013225.1 Phalaenopsis aphrodite
CTTAGAGAGATGAAGAGATAAGTTGTAGTGTGTCAGTAGGGAGTATTGTAAGAGAAAGGAATAGAAGAGATTCAAAAAAATTTCAAGAGTTTGGTGGAGAGAATTTGAGATAAGTTTTTTATCTTTGTGACTACATTTGATTTTAATTTAGAATTCTTGTTTTGCATTATTACTACTTTCAAACTTAAGTGTGGTTATTTTTCTTCATGAATTCTTAATAGTTTTATTTATCTTTTTTTCTTAAAATGATAAGTGATTAAGTATTAGATGAAAGTTGTGTGAAGTATTAATCTTTAATGTTGGAATAAGTTGTAATGTTTTTAAATCTTATACTTAATTTATTTCTTTATTGGCCTATTAAGATATTAATATTTATTGTGAGAACATGTAAGATCCGAGATGATATTATTTCAGTCAAATAATGGTATGAATCACATGAGATTGTATGGATGAGAATGTAATTCATATGATTAAGTACAAATAAATAGGGAAATAAACTTTGAAGGGTGAAGAATAAGAGGACTTTAGAGAGACAAGCTAAAGCCCCAATTAGGTTTGTAGTTTTAGGTTTTGATAAGAGATGTTAGCCCTCGGGTGGAGGAAGAAGAGGGAACTCTAGAGTGAGAGCTAGTATCATCCCTACCTAGCCCGTATTCAAGAGAATTCAAACTTTAAACAAGCAATGTTCTTTATAGCATCTCTAGTAAAGGTAAATAATATTATTGCTTCTATTTGACACAACACAATTTGAATACTTCCATAACAAAATTTCTATACTTGTTATTAATTCGTGATAAAAAAAATATTTTATTTATATTGGTTTAATCTTACAAATATCTAGTTAAATTCAGTTAGTTGTTTACTTTTACTTTCAATTATAAAAAATTTAAAAAAAAAGTCAAACTTTCATTCATATTATAACATATATAGTTTGAGTAAGAATATTTTGCAAGAACTCCCCCTACATGTGGTGACCCTATACTGTGCAAGAACATACCTCTAATATGATGCAAGAACACACCCTACATGCGGTGACCCTATACAAATGTCGAATGACTCATCACGACCTATGTGACAAACTATAATCTATGTGGTTTACGTCATGTGTAGCTCCCAACTTCGTCTCCAACAACATACAAACAATTTTTACAACTCATTACTATAGCCTATGTGACCAATCATGGCTTACGTGATTGTTTACAATTTCTGTAGCTCTCGAATCTAAGCCCTATGGCCTAAGAAAGTCATCACAACTCACTACTATGACCTTTGTGGCTTACATCTAGTGGAGCTCTCGACTGAGGCCATACAAAATGCGAACATCATCACAACTCACCACTGCGACCAACTACTGTCTATGCGAATTACAATTTGTGCTGTTCTTGACTCTGACCCTTGCGACTTACACATTATCATGTCCCATAACTGTGATCTTTGTGCCTTACAGCTCGTACAACTTCTGACTTCAACCCTTGCGACCTACATATGTCATCATAGCTTACCAATACAACCTATGTGGCCAGTTATGGTCTATGTGGCTTATAACTCGTGCAACTTCCAACTCCGACCTATGGGACCTGTAGATATCATCACAGTTCAACATTATGGCCTTCGTAAGTAACTACGATATATATGACTTACAGCTAATGTAGTTCCCAACTCTAGTGTTTGTGGTCTATAGACGCTATCACAACTCACCACTATAGCCTGTATGATGACCTACGACCTACATGGCTTATAGCTCGTGCAACACGACTTCGACCCATACTAATTATGAACTTCATCACAGCTCGCCACTACAACCTAAGTGGCTTACAACTCATACAACTCCAGACTCTGACCTCTGCGATAAATAAATATCATCACATCTCACCATGATGACTTATGTGACCAACTATGACATACATGGTTGACAACCTGTGCAGCTCCCAACTCTAGCCTTTATAGCCTACAAACATTATCAAGACTCACCACTGCAACATATGTGACCAAGTATTACCTATGTGACAAACTGCAGCCTATGTGGCTTACGACTCATGCCTCCCAACTTCATTCTCCGTGGCATACTGAAATTATCGCAACTCACTATTTTAGTGTATTTGATTAATTATAATTTATGTGGCTCACAACTTCTACAGCTTTCTACAACAGTCCCTATGGCCAACTAATCTAATACCATGGATTTCAACTACGGTCTACAACCTTCACGGTGAATTACTACCACCATAGCAATAGACTATATTCATCATTGTCTGTTATCACTAAGAATTACGTTCATTACAACTAGATTATAACAATTATCGATAAACTACTACTGTACATTTACAATGATCATCTTTGTAACATCATATTCCCTTATTTTGGAGAAGTGTGCAAATGTATATTCACTATTCAGAGTGAATTATTTCAATTGGGCTAGACCATATGATTTTTCCCCTTTTTAGGGTTTTCCACATAAAAATTGTGGTGTTTTCTCCTACTTCTATTTAATTACTCTAGTGTGTGTTGGGTTTTTGTTTTACTTTATAGACAATAAATAATCACTCTGTCATTGTAGATCTTCTGACATCCCTTAATGCTTATGAATAAGATTTATTAAAATTTAATTTAAAGCTTGTGAATAAACTCAATTAAAGCTCAACAAAAAACTCATTTATATTAAATTAAATTAAATTTTAATTCATAGTACATTCAACAAGATAAAAACTTATTTTGTTAGTTGTTCATTAATCTTATGCATTTATATGCTTATTTTAGTTATTCATTCAATAGCTCGCTCATTTAAAAACAATTTTTTTTATAAGTTCAACAAATAGCTCATTTATGAGCTCAATAAAGCTTATTTAATTGGAAAATAAATCGATTCATCATACTACTCATTAGCTTGTTCAATAAGACCCATCTGATTATAACATAAAAAAATAGGATAATACTAATTCTATTTTACTTAATAATATCATTTGGCTAGAAATGAAGTAGCTCAATGGCACTACTTTCTAATCTACTCAACAATGACTCAAATATCATTATTTTAAACAAACTACGACCAAACTCAATTAGTCAGAATGACAAATAAATTAAATTTCATGTTAAAATTAAGTAATATTAGGCTCGTTGGATACATCTCATCGAGAAACTTGATTTAGTTATAAGTTTGAAAATTTGAAGACCAGTTGTTCCTCTTAGTAACATTCTAAAGTTTTTTTAACTATACCTTAGATGCTTTATTTAGGCTCATTTGGGCTCAAATAGAATAGACTTTGATGCTTTTGAATTTATCATATTGATATATTCAGTTTAATTATAAAGTTATTAATGTCGAAATCTAAAATTTTAAATTTTTAAATTCACCGTTATTCTTGTGTGATCAAGTGAATCTTTTGAAGAGGTAAATATATTTTAATTTTGAGCTTTCAATAAAAGGTTGGAAAAATATGGCTCTAGAGTAGGGATGTATCCGATTACTTTGCCGATCAAAGGTGGATTGATGTAAATATAATTATGAATTAATATGTTTACGAAGGTGTCGAATTTGAGAAAATATTGCATCATGACTCTGCACGTAGAGTTAGGTGCGGAGTCCAATGAAATCACGCCACACCACGTGACGGTGACAGAAAAAATAAAATAAAATCGGCTCGATAACGCAAGAGAATATTCCTCCTGTGTTATTTAAATGTTATTGTGTGTTACTCAGGTGTTACTATGTGTTATTCAAGTATCTTTGATGTGTTATTGTGTTATTATAACACCGGAAATATTCTCAGAATACAATAACATGTGAATAACATGCAATAACACCAAAATAATAAGGAAAAACAATGAGGGAATATTCCCCCATGTTACCAGGTTAATTTTTTTTTCCTGTCACTTTCACGTGACGTGATTTTATTGGACTTCGCACATAACTCCATGTGCAGAATCCTGGTGCAATATTTTTTCGTCAAATTTTACATAATTTAAAGATTTTGCAAAAATAATATCATTAAAATAAGGAATAGATGTCTCACTACAAATAAGCAAATAAAAATAGCCTAAATTTTTCTGAACTTAAGAGAATTTGGAATGGAATTCTATTTCCTAACTTCATAGTCATTAATGTCTCATTGATTGCATAAACAAGTCATGATTATCAAAACAATATTTTAACAAAATAAAATCTTTTTTTAATTTCTCAACCAAAATAAATTAATTTATTAGCGTTAAATGCCTCATTGGATTCCATCATAATAAAATAGCTTTCATTCAATTTATTTGTGAAAAATTGCAGATTTACTATTCATAATATTTTCTTATTACATACTTTTCCTCTTTTTTAATGGAGAAATTTATATACATGTCATGTAATTCTTATTTATTTACATATCTAACACCTAAAATTTGATATTTACATTTAAAACACTATGAAAAAGTGAATTTCACGTTTAAAAAGCGAGCAATGGTGATATATATATATTTTCTTGCTGTGTTAAAAATTTATGTGGTATGCATCTAAATATGAATATTCAGCTGTTAGTTATGTAAATAGATAAGAATTAAATGGTATGTATGTAAATAATCCTTTTTAATATTTATCAAAATAACTCTCATGTAATGGATGCTGACTTGCAATTTGACTCTTTGCAAGATTTTGCCGTTCATTAAACGCTGGAGATATATGAACCATAGTTTTTTAAATTTTATCTGGATCGCGTTTTATAGGTCAAATTGAGGGAAAGTATATGTAGGGGCGTGAAAGAGCCGACCACGAGCAAGCGCAGGCTCATCTTGTGTTCTGCTCGTTTATATTTTGAGCTCAAAAAGTGTGTTCGTGCTCGGCTTGTCTGTTTAGCGAGTCGAACATGAGCCGTTCACGAACAAAGAGTCATTTGGATAACCCTAATCACGTAGCCATCAAATGTGAAGGATTGGGGCAAGATTTAAAACATCATTTGAATCTAATTTAATAATTTTTATTCTAGTTTCTTCATTAATACTTTTAATTGAATATAAATCCTTGCAACCTTGTAGTCAATCAATTTTTTAAAAAAGGCTACTCATCAAAGTTATATATATAATTGATTAGTAGTATTTCAAGCCAAAACGAGCCGAACACGAACAAACAAATATTTGTTCGTGCTGTTCGTGTTCGGCTCGTTAAGTTAGCAAACGAGCCGAACACGAGCTTCTTAGCGAGTCGAACACGAGAAACCTTTTTTACAGCCTCATCTACTGTTGTATTTCTCAACCTGAATTATTGGGAAAAGACTGAATCAGGTCCTCCAGACATCCCATCAAAATTTAAAATAAAGAGGATCTCAACGTAATTAGATTTATTTTTAAATAAGTTTAATATATAAATAATTTATTTTATATCCATCCATATCATAAACTTTCTAGTCAAGATTTTACACTGAAATTTTCCAAATTATGATTTGAGATTTTTATACACATCATGCGCTAGAGAAATTAGAACATAAGATGCTTAATATCTTATATTAAGCGATTAAGAGTTATTAATTAGTTAAAAAAAATTAATTAGCAAGGAATTAGTAGAATTATAATCAATAAATAACTCCACTTTGGTCCACATTGAGAAATGAAAATAAGATAGAAGTTTACTTTTATTGTGTTTCTTCTTTTCCGCCTTATTTTATGGAGTTGTCGACGTCTTTAAATTATTGATCATCCTTCTAAGTTCGAGTTTTTCTTATCTATCACTCCTTAGTTTTCATAGGTGCTAGCATCCTCAAATTATCAAATTTTCAAATCCTAGAGATACGATCGTAATAAATATGCCTTGCAATCTATTTCATTATCAGAAATAAAATTTAGGGGCATTTACATAAATACGAACCAATTCCTATGTATTTACATATCTAATATTTAAACAATAATTTTTATGTTTATATTACTCAAATCTTTCATATCACGGCAGAAATGCCACCATTTTAACTTTTAAAAAGTAGAATACATCTTTTCATGCACAGGGAAAGTGATATCTATGTAAAGTTGAAAGTTGAGGTGGAGTGTATTGTAAATCTTTGTAAAATTTAATGGTCTCAAATTTGAGACTGACAACACTTTCATAGTATATATGGCTAAAAGCGATTATCCTAAATTCAAGACACAGAAGTTGACAGCCACCTCCAATCATCCCTATGCCATTAATTTATTTATTTTTCCTGTATTTTATTTGCAAGAAAAGGGTAGTCATCTCTATACCAAGTCTTTTATTTGACAGCATTAGAAGAATTTTCAAACATGACACTGATTTTTGTATGCTTATAGGATATTAAAATTTACTTACTTGTTTAAATCACATCAAAATATATACATGAAAAAATAAATATTTGCCAAATTTGAGCAAATTCTAAGCACAAAAAAATAAAAAAAAGAAAAACTAGGGGCATTTATAATTTATTTTTTAACGAATCCCGTAGAAAATTTTCTTGCTTTCGAAATAAAATTTATATCAAGGTGGCCATTAAGACCACAACATAACTCGCACAAACAAAATAAACAACAATCACTTATTTACACTGATGAAAGGAAGATCCAAACAATCACCATGAAGCGGTCGAGAAAGCTCCCTGGAATCTTGTTGGAAACATTAACTTTCTGCAAATTCAAACCTTGCTTAGTCGCCCAATTCGGGCATTGATTACCTTCACGATGAATAAAGAACCCCTGCACATGCAAAATACTTTGGCAAGTAAAAAAATTCTTCATATAATTATTAACAAACCAAGGATACTTCTTATGATAATTGCAAAATTCCAGAGAACCGACGAATCTATCTCAATTATAATATTATTCCAACTACGTCTAATGGTTAATTTCATAACATTTATTATCGCATCCGCCTCAGCCAAAAGAGGATTAGCCGCAAAGAAGGTGCATAAAACCAACATAAGCAATTACCAAAATGATTCCTACACACTCCACCAATACCAGCAGAACCACTGTCCGTTAAAGCTCTTTTTCAACTTTCATTAGTATTAATTTTAACAACCACTTTATTCGAATTATGCCAAACAATATGCATCTTATCTTTATTAACAATCGACGCATTGAACAAATCAAAAAGGTTCAAAAGGCTCTTATTAACATGTAAGTTCAAAAATAAACTTATCAGAATGCCTGATTTCATTCCTTACTGTCCAAAGAAACCAGGGAACAAAAATCGGAATAGCATTATAGAACTTTTCACCTTTGCTTCTCTAAAAATTAATCACATCACTAATGGATGAAACATAATTCCAATTCAATTGAACATTTAACAGAGAAAGAACCATATTCCAGATATTCTTAGCATAAGAACAATTACAAAAAAGATGCTTGATCTCTTCTTCCTACATCTTACAAAAAGAGCATCCAGAAACCACCTTAATCTCGTTAAGCTTTAAAATATTATCAGCAGGAATAATCCTATGAATAAGCCTTCATAACAAAAAAAAAAAAGAATATGAAGGTTTCACTGAAGAATTCAAAATCCAATGTAAATCCAAGCCTAGAATGCTGAAAGACTAGGGCAAAGGTGTAAAAAATAGATTTCCCCATAATATTCTTGACTTCAACACAGTCTTAGATGAAGATCCCACCAAAAGATCAAGACCCACTCAAGAGAAAGGTTAAAACCCGGTTTCAATGTCTCGAATGCATATCAATTGCGACATAAGCCACTCGGTCAAATAAAAAAAGATCGACCACGACGGCAAGTTCGTCTGGTTAGTCCCAATGCCCGCTCTCAACACCAAACTTAAAAAAGCTTGTCTCTATACTCAACACGAATAAAGCTCTGGAGGTCATTCTATGCCCAATATCAACAAGCTCCATGAAAGACACGACACAAATCACCCTACATGTGAGTTTCGACGGTTACCACTGCAAACACAGTGATAAGAATCACATAAAACCTGGCAAATGGTGCGGTCGACTGAGCCGATGATCCAATCGAGCAAACGAGACGTATGCATTATAAGACTTGTGTCGGGCAATAAATACATCAAGAATGACCAATGATCTTTCTGAAGATTTGAGTCATCAACCAACATTAATATTCATCAAAAACAATTTCACAAGTAAATGACGCGTAAAAGGTAAAAGGTCGGACCGACCTATATTTTCACCTCTTTCCATACACAAAAACGTCCAGAGTTTCATTATAAATCATTTTTTCTTACAAAAAACTTTACAAAGGTTTGTTATACTTTACAAAAAAAAAAAAGTAAAAATGACAATGTACTCTAAGCGACATATCAAACTGATAAATGAGCCAAGCCAGCAGGTTGACAATACCTCTGAAAGAGTCGATCCGGGGAAAAATGCTTCGAAGTCGGTGAGATAACACAGAAGATGTCAGAACGAGCACAAAGAGAGCATAAACGAAGAGTATCATCAATGATTCATGTAATCATATTTTATTTAATTTATAAATTTTCTTTTCAATATTGCAGTTGATGTTGTCACGGAGCAAGAAAATCAGGAAATTTAATATTTACATAAAAAAATCTACACAGATCTCGAGTAAATCTAAAAGTCCATAAAAAATACGACCCCACTTGTACTACCCCCTCTTTAGCAAGGGCAATAATATAATTTTACCTTTTTCCTCCTATCATCTATAAATAAGACTCTTTGATTTATTAGTGGCTTTTGGTTCCCCTCTCCTATAATGAACACATTCATGAAATAACCCATTTGCCCCTACAGGGCAAGTCATTCTCTCTTGCATCTCCCTGTCTTGCTCTTTCTCCCCTTCGGTCCG
Source organism: Phalaenopsis aphrodite (assembly GCA_003013225.1). Classification (NCBI taxonomy): domain Eukaryota; kingdom Viridiplantae; phylum Streptophyta; class Magnoliopsida; order Asparagales; family Orchidaceae; genus Phalaenopsis; species Phalaenopsis aphrodite. The sequence goes on from NEWO01000060.1 coordinate 1,434,546, forward strand.
TATGCTCAATCCCTTGGACATGATCAGATAGATCTGGATTCAACAAATATACTGCTTAAACTAATGCCGTTTAATACACTCCAAGTAAAAAATAGTGAAGAGATGAAAAATAACAGAAACCATCGAGGCTTCATTGTGGTGAATTGTAAATTTTTTTTAGCAAAGCTAAGGAAATAATTAATAATATGAATCAACCCTAAAAAGCCACTGTCCATATAAATTATGTGATTACAAACAAATATGAAAGATATATAACAAGGTAGAAGATAGTTTTACATCATATTAAAACAATTATCACCTCAATAGTCATAAGGTGCAGAGCATTTTACAGCACATACAAACTGCAGCATCAAAAAGAGAAGTTGCTAACCACTATCTTGGATACCAGAACATGCCCTTAATGCCATCAGGATCAGCTTCAAATCCCAAATTTCTGTAAAAATCCACAACTGCAAATGACAACAAAAAGATCTTATCAGCAAGCAATAATAATTACTGTGAAAGTGCATTTTTTTATGCAATTTGTGATTATTTTCAGCACTGCTGCACTTTTTACCTTTTTTTTTAATATTGTTGCATAGCATATAAATGTACAGAAGAGTTTTCTCTTTTACCACCAGTAAAGCTGCGCACAGGAAAAAAAAAAAATCTATACGAGGCCGACTATTTTTTCAAGGTAAATATAAAGATGCATAACTCTTAACTAAGTTTATTTAGGTTCAGATTTAGTTCAAATATTGCAGACTGCCTCAATTGTGAGATCTAGTGATTTAGAAGCTGTATAGAAACTTCTAGGCTTTCACACCAGTGAATTTAGTAAATCTTATAAAATATGATTTAGTCAATCCTGGAGTGATTAAATCCCATAAACTGTTTGGCATGAGCTATAATAAATCTAATTAAATTCCATAAAAATCTTTGGTAAGTTCTTTGAAGATTTAATCCTGTTAGTATAATTTGAGTTAAAATATTTTTTATTTTTTATAATATAAGTTATAAATCATGGTTTAATTAAGAGAAAAAAAAATCATCACATGTAGTTATGATATTACTCCGAAAATTAAATCTTGTAATTTATCTATTTCATACACATCACATTAGTAAAAAAAGGCAAATATCGCAATTCAAAATGAAACAAAACTTCCCTCTTATAATCCACAAGATTCAAACCAAACATTCAAGTTCAGCAGCATGTTTGTTCAATGTCCAGCAGTAGAAATGACATGTTGAAATATATATTATGATTGTGGTACATACAGACAAAATTATGTAGCACAACGCTAAATACTCTTAGAAAATTGTCACACATATGTTGCAACTTGAAATCTCTCTTTTAGAAACCAAATGTTCGCTCGACAATGTTATACAGTTGCACATGATATTGACTACAAATTCTATGTTGTTGAGTACTTACAAGACGCTCTACCCAGTACTCACTAAAATGATATTGAAATCAACCATACAGGGCAAGCATGGCTGGCAGGAGCTGTTCATATGTCGTTATTAAGGAGTTTGGCGCTATAACACCAAAACCCTGTGGAATTGTTCGACCGAAGCTCTCCTTCCTTCGCAAGCTCGTCTACTACACAACTCTGCTTTCCTCATTGATCCCATGCACACCATCTCAGTCCCCCACTCTGTGCAGGTTGTTGCTGCGTCTTGTCTGAAGTTGCACAAACAAAAAGTAAATGTCATTCTTCTTTTTTGTTTTTTCCGCTTCTCTCAGATTCTCTGCTATAAGTAATGATCAGCTTGACTTGCTCTAATGTAAATTCCTACATCCGATAGCAGTAGAATCCCTACCTGTGAAGTTATCTGTTGCGGATTCACTTTTGCTTGAAATAGCTTAATAAATACTATCTTTCCTTGTGTGCCCAATTTGTTCCTTCACTGTTGTGAGCGAGCTTGAAGTTCTCTCAGACTCTAAGACAGTTTCACCTAGATCGTCACATACATTTCTATGGCTCCTAAAATGTATTTGGTAAATAGATTTTGTGGGGAGATGATTGTGGAATAGCGAGTGAAGGACAATAATTCTCGCCGATGGAGTTTGGAAAAAATGGCGAGGATAAATCTACTATTAGACAGCAAGGTTGATGATGTCGGCAGCTGTCCCAGATTAAAACAGCAAAGGCAACTACGAATCGGAGAAGTTCTGGCGGTCAGGTTTCTCCTCCCCATTTAGCCCATTCACCATAAAATATCGCTCCACCTAGTAAATCCACCCATGAGCGTCTTCCCCCTCGAAGATCAGCATCTTCAACTTAACTCTAGCATCTCTACCTAATCATTCCCCCCCTCTGATGTCCCCCCTCCCATGTAATTAGTGCAAAAGCTGTCCTTTAATCATAGTCATACTCCATCCCGGCTTCTCTCCTTCCATCTTTGTGCTTCTCCACACCCTTCGCATAACTCCTTCTCAATGTTTCAACCCAAAACCCTTCTATTGGAAATCTCTAATCCATCCCACATCAAAGTCCTAGGAGGAGGTTCTTGATAGTGGATGCTTTCCACATGTTTCTCTGATCCGGTCTTTTTACCTTTAGATATTGCCAACAATTCTGCAGTCAACCCTTGGCATAGATCTTGGATTGCATCTCAATATGCCTCCTCCTCATCTCCTCCATGCTCTTGAATCGATTTTTAATGGAGGAAAACCTTTCGTCTATGGTTGAGAAGCTTTTCTCTATCCCGGATTTAAGTTGTCCTACTTCTTCTTCCAATATCTCTTAAAAGCATCTACTTTCCTTGTTGTCATCCTGCACGCTGAAATCCCTTCATTGTTGTCTTTCTAGGTAGCCCGACTCACGACGAGGGTGATGAAGCTTGAGATTGAAGCTAAAAGAAAAGTCGTTGTCGATCAAATGAAAGCGACAACGTGGGAAAGTTGAAACCAATAAGTGGTTTCGGACTTGTGTGTGAAGGAAGAAAGCAAGAGAGAGGTATTTGATTGGAAAAATTTTAGCATACGTTGTCCGGAAGCAGAGTTGCATCCGGACAGCAGAGTCGATTTTCGACCGTGACAGAGAAAAAAATATGCCGCAATCAAGTGTATCGGGACAACATATGCAAAAATCACTCCAATTATTCGGCTCGGACATTGGACGCAAATTTGCGTGTAAAAACAAATTCCACAGGTAAAAAAAAAACATTTTCAAAACGCGTGGACCCGCCCCGAACTCTCCCAAGCTTCCAAAAAGCAACTTTTTGTCATTTTCTTTTCTCGCCAACATTATTGAATCCCACCAAGTCCTTCGAAAAACACATAAATATTATAATACATGCTGCAAAAATTAAATATTACAAGGTTTAATTAATTAAATTTTTTTAAATAAAAAATTATCATATTAAAAAAAATTAAATTCTATAAATTGCTAATATATAAGAAATTAATAATAATAATAATAATAATATATTAATATTAGTTTATTACTTATATAAATAAATATATTACACAAATACCACCCAAATTTAATCGTCTGACCCGACCCGAGCCACCTCGATGCTTTGACTAACAAAATGTTATTTGCGGCAGCTGTGTTATTTACGTGTTTTTGGCGGCAATAACATCACAATAATACCTCAAATTTACTCGAATAACACTACAGCCGAAAACACACCAATAATATCACGACTTATCTCAAATAACACCACAATAATATATCAATAACACCTCAATAATACTGCAAATTAACTCGAATAACACCCACGCCAACAACACGCGGGTTACCTCAAACAACACAAGAATAACACTCCAATAATACCGCGAGTTACCTCAAACAACACCGGAATAACACTCGAAACAACGCCTAAATAACACTACAATAACATAGTAATAACACCACAATAAAGCAGTAAGTTTATTCGAATAACACAACCGCTAAAATTAAATATTATAAAGTATAATTAATTAAATTTTTTAAAATAAAAATTATCATATTTTAAAAAATTAAATCCTATAAATTATATAATATATAATAAATTAATAATAATAATATATTACTATTAGTCTATTATTTGTTTTAAAAAGAATGACTTCCAACATTAGGTAGAAGATTGTTTATTATGGTACCAACTTTTTATATTGTTACTTTCTGAGTAACGTTGTACTGTTGTTAGTTGGATTACGATATTATTTTAACTTCAGACTATGTTGTTGTTTTAGTTGAATTTAATTATTGTTTAGTGTACTTAATGATTTTTTTAATGGTTCTTTTAATTATTGGAAGTTATGATGCTTTATTGTATTAAAAAAAACTTCATATCATCAAACCGCAATTTCTGATTCGGTTAATTCTAAACTATCAGGTCGGGTCGTGACACTCTTTTCTCTTCTTGAATAGATTACAAATATGTATGTATTAAGTTCATGATAAAAAAAATTGTAAACATTTACTCATGATGATTTATATGCATAGTATTTCTATTCTCTAACTCAACACATTAGTTGATATTCATTTTCAAAAAAGGAAAAATCATTAAATTAAATGGCTGAAAGAAGAGAACTTGCATTCACGATAATATCAGCCTAAGATAATAGTTTTTTTAAAGATAATATGTATTTGTTTTCAGTTATTTTGTTAAGAATGTAAGAGACGAAACTGATTTATCCTTGATTTATATTTGAACAAAATTTATTGAAGATGTCATTGTCTTATTAGTTATAATGTTAACAAAAGAAAATCAAATTATAATCCTACTGACTAATCCAACATTGGTATTCCAAGCTCTCAAGTTGGGTTGTGACACCATATATCTTTACATGTGCATGTGCACAAACTGAGAGAATTGGAAAAAGAAGATTTTAATTTTGAAGTCATTCATACAAAAACCAAGCTCAGTTGTATAGATCTATACCACTAGAACTCGATCGAAAAATAAACTTTGTGAATTTTTATCACTCTTTTACAAGCCAAGTAGCATAGAAGAAAAGAGAAAGCAAAGGTGATCTAAGAAGATGCCAAATAATCATCGTTGATTAACAATTATTTTCAAAATAAAAAAAATAAATAAACTTTCAATATAAAATCACACCAAAACGTTAAATCAAATATAAGTAACTTCTTCTACACAAACTAAGTAGCATGCTATCAAGGCTGTTTATTAATAATAAATTTAAAAATGCTTACTCAATGGCCAAACTAATTTTTAAAACACAAAAATATGATCATGAAAGCTCCAAGGATGATTTAATTAGCCACTACAAATCCATTAATCATATGCTTAATCTTTCATTAAATGCAGATGATGGTGATGCCAACAACACAAAGGTAAATTTCATATCTCATCATGCTTCAAATATATTGAATCTAAAAGTTAATCCTGAGTAGGGAATGAATAGACACACCTTTGTTATCTGCAAATAATGTGATGTTGCCGATATCCCGCCCTAGTAATGCTCGTATTATCTGTTCAACAAGTGCCTTGCCAAGACCCTGGCCCTATAGAAAAACAAAATTTTACAAGAGAGAAACACTAAGATCTGGGATCACTATTGTCTTATGTATCTATGTTTTCTTTTTCTTTTTTTAATTTTATTATATTTATATTTTTATTTGAAAAAAAACATGTTTGATTACGATTTATTTTTAAAACAAAAAATTAGAAATGAAAGTTGTATTGAGTATTTTCAGAAAAATATTAATTTATTTTTAGAAACAAAAAATTAGAACATGTAAGAACAAACTAAGAAAATCTGTTTATAAAAACATAGGAAAAAATAAAAAAAAAATATAAAATTAATCCCAAACAAGTCCTAAATCTTTTGCTCACAGACAATACAATAATATGGCCAAAATTTTACTAAATTAACCAAGAAGTTTAAGTGCCCATAAAGCACCAAGCAAAGTTTCTCTAACCTGATAGGAAGGATCGACGAGGACATCCCAAATTGTAGCATTAAAGGCATGATCAGATGTGGCACGAGCCATGCCTATGAGTTGTTTTCTCTCTTTTCCCTCTGTTAAAAAGCTTTTATAAGTATGCTAAGATGTTCTTTGATTTATAAAACGAGTAGCAAACACAAATTGCCCTGAACGAATACAATATAAGATAAATAGATTTGTTTTTTTTTTCTCCTAATTTCAAAGATAAAAGATAAACAGTTCAACATTAGCAAATAACTACAAAAAACTGACTGAGCGTTGAATTATCCTAACCATGAGATGTAGTTATTGAATGCAAGGTAGCAACCATGTAGCTATTCCTCAAAGATGCTACCACTTTCGATAATGGTCTACGAGGCCATCCAACCTATCCAGACAAAGTTTTACTTCAACACTGTTACAGCATACGATTTACAGAAAAAAAAAATTGCCAAAAGACCTGAACTTTTTTCCAGAAATTGAAGGAAAATATATGCTACAAATCTGCAGAAGGTACAGGAAGGAGTTTGTGTATGTTTGGTCTTTTTTGAATTTTTGTTGCAGAAAATTAACACCATTACTGTGAAAGTATTTATGTTCATCCACAAACTCTATGAATGCATATTAATTTCAAATATGGACAAATCCTTGAATTATATGGTCATCTAGTTGGCTTCAAAAGAACCAAAGAATGTAACTTAGCTAAGCGTGGACAGCTTCTTCTACTTAGTGACTCCATTGATGCTGGCATACTTCTCTGGTTACACGATTTAGTCAGGGAGGACGAAACCATATTCCATGTTTCATATGATGGGCTTTCTATCAAGGCTGTCCAGCCTCGTTAGTTATAGATCAAGTCAATCAACATAAATGATATATTTAATAATATGATTTGTTTATCTTATGAATTTTGATTTGTGAAACATATTTGCAGACATGTTTGCATCTGTAAAGATAAACTTAAGAACAATTTTAAACTATTGTTCTAAATCTACAAATAACTCAAATAATTATCTTTAATCAAACAAATGCGCAAATCATCCAAAAATGGTCCTAGAATCAACATAATCAACATAAAATATTGTATGGTCAAGTAATTTGTAAAAATAAATATCTAGATATAATATTTTATCATCTGATAAGATGTCATAAAAGAACATCTGATAATCACAATTATATTTGTTTAAGTAGCAAATATTACAAATGCTTAGAGCTGTTATTTTTTGTTTTGCAAGGTCTAATTGATATTAGTATATCTAAATTTATATCCTGAGAATTTACTTTTTATAAAGTAACCATATATACTCGGTCATTTGCCAGGTGTATTCATAATTCTTTCTCATAAACAAGTATTTCTAATTTCTTGTTTCTGATTATCTTTTAATCCAATAAGCCATTTCTTTACTATTCTGATAAGCGTATTTTCTAGGAATCCATAGGCGCCTTCTCCTTTTAAATTATAATTAAATATGGTTAAGCTATTTTCGATTATCCATTTATCAATTATTTCGTTAATATTTTTAGAACAATTAATGTTTAGGTAAATACCATGTCTACTTATAGGTCAGGTATATTATTTTGACATTTTGTTCCTGACTTTTCAGGTCTAAATGTAGGAATACGTTTAAAACTTAAAGGTAAGTATCGTAGGTAATAATTTGTATTTTGACTTGCACTAGCTTCATTTGTATTTGAGAGAGTAGGCATTCATATAGATCAATCATTAGATAGTGTAGGAGTATCAACAGAAGGGTAGTTAACATGATGATTCATAAACTGGTGTTCTGTTAAAATATTGATTAAATCTTTTATTTCATTTTCAAAAAGGAAAAGGTTAATCTATTGTAATAATTTCATTGATACGTATAGTTCCTTGTATATTTCCTTGGGAGTTATATTTATTTTGATTTATTCATCCTAAAATGTCTGGATTGGAACAATAAATTTCTAAGTTACAACATTCAAGAAGAATAACTGCAGTAGTTATATTGTTGTTAAGAATTTGTTCATTTTGAATTAGTCTTAGAACTAATTCATGAAAATTGAGTTTGTTAATTTTTTATATCCAAATTGAATTATGTTTTTGAAGAGTTTAATTTTTTCTTACTGGTCTTGGTTTAATTTCATAGATTAATCAACTTGTTAGACATAATTTTAGAGTATAATCTTAATTCACATTGTTGTTTTAAAATCATATAAATTAATATAATCCATTAATTTGAATTTCCTAACAGAGATTTGATATGAAAAATTTGTACATTCTGAAAGAATTCTAGTTGTTTATTTTTTATATTTATTTGAAATAATTCACAAATTCTATTAAATTCTTTTTTGAGATTGAGTTTATTCAACATTGAATATGTCAGAAATAATTTCTTCAAGTTCTTGTAAGAGTAATTACCTTTTTAGCTCTTTTTCTTCTCTCATTTGAGATTCATAAGCAGAAAAATTTGATGCATAAGCCCATAAAGGTGTGCAAAAACAATTAATATGTTTTGGAAATATATATGTATTAGTCTGTTGATCGTCAGACTTTGATGCCATTTTTTAGGCCTTTGATGGTCTAGATGCTTCAGATAATTGTTTAACTTTACATTTTTCTAATAATAAATTATATTTTAATTTATATTCTAATTCTTCAATCTCTCTAATATCATTTCTAACTTTTTTCTTTAAATTTCTTAATCTTATTTCTAACTTATTTATATCATTTTCCATTGTTAACAAATTCTTCTTACTCATGTGTTCTTCATAAGAATTAAAATATTCAGGTTCATTATGTTTCCCGCTAAGAGTTTAACATAATATTATCTTACTTTGTATCTTCCTATTCTAGGGTTTGACCTAAAACCTCGGGTTCATTTTATACTTTTCTTCATGAATTTCTAAAGAAAATTAGAGCTCGACAAGATTATTCAGATCCTTAACAGACCACAGCCCCATATAAATACTTCAAAGATTCAAAGCACATCTTTAGTTCGTTTCCTACACTAAGCGTAGCTAGAAGAGGTAAAATCAAAATAACATAGCATTATTTAAACAAACTGTAGGAACCCATCATAATAAACATAAATATCTTAAACCATACTCACAGACATAGAGTTAGAAGAAGGTGCTTAGCAACGCTGGGTTACACACATACTAAAAGAAGAATAAGAAAAAAAAGAAGTATAACTTCGCTCTGCCTCAAGGAAGAGAAATGAGAGAAATATATAGACAAGAGAGAAATGCATTTTCATTACTGATGACACATTTGATAAGTAGAGGTAATAATTGATGCATTTCTTTTCAGGCTGATGGAGCAAGTGACATCTGCTTTTTTATAAACTTGTCGGTAATAGAGAATAATTCCTGAATTATTCCTTTTGATAATTGTCCACCTTAGTTGATGGAGAATAATTTGTGGTATGTCTAGATTCTTTTACATCAGAATCCATTGTTTTTCGGTTCGAGTTTATCACGTATACCTTATATAGTATCTTGCTTCTGACAGTATATATACATTTGTGTTATTTTTTCTTTATGTAGTTTTTGACAAAATAATTCTTTGACCTCTTTGCTGACAGTTATGTTGTTCTTGCATAGAATATATATTCATTTTTTGTATATTTTCATGTTTTTTTTTGCTTCTTACAGTAATTATATATAAATAACTATTCGGGACAATGGTATATACAAATATTTGAAGGATAAATCTTCTTTTGTCTCGTTCAATATTTCAAATAAATCTTCAGTGGTTGATCTTTAGTATAGTAATTCTATAGGTTTAAAAATTTGGAGTATACAACTCACTACTAATTACAAGTTGGATAAGAGAAATAACTCATTTTATTTCGGTACATGTTTGATGTAATTTGATATATAAATTCTAATGTTTGACTATTTGGTGAAAAGTATCCAAAGCGTCAAATATTGGCTTTAGTAATTTCTTTAGAAGACTTTCATCTGCTAAATATATCATGCGGACCAAAACACATTTGTATAATTCTGCAATAAGTTTACAAACAATATTTCCATAAATATAAACAACTTGATATTTCTCTATTGTATATAAAAAAATCTGAGGGTTAATTCTTTCTTCGTAGAGTGATAATTGTTGTCATTCTTCTGATATATCTATAATCTTCTTTGTGAATGAGTCTTGCAGTATTTAGCATATAGTATTCATTAGGGTGAACATCTCATTGATATAGCAAATACAGAAGGAACAAATTGTATATCTTTGTATAACCAACAAATAAAAATACAATATTTAGAAAGAATATAAAGAACCTTGAAAAGTATAAACACATTCTTTGGAGGAATTCAAATTTTTATAAAGGCATACTTCCGTAAAGAGATTGATAGCCTTATAATTATTTGGATATACAATGATAGAATTATACATTCCAAAAAAGACGTCTTACTAGGAGTTATACAAGAAAACTTATGCTATTAAACTCTAATGTTTAGCTTATATTCTAACTATAAACTAAATATCAATGATCGCCATTTAAATAGATTTCTTATGCTAAGAAACACATTAAATATAGTAAAATTAATAGAAAGCAGTGTTGCTTACAACATTATTTATCAGATTGCATACGCATATAGCAATCAACATAATACTATAGCATTTAAACCACATATAGATCCAATTCACTTAGATCCTCTATTTTCTCATATAGGTCAAACTATTAAACCAGAAGAAATTAATGAGCTAGATATTACAACGCCCTCTTCAAATCTTCTCCTTGATTTCGAATATAAAAATTATGTAAGCCAGAGGCATCCAAAACTAAATTTCATAAAATGATAATTCCCTCTCTATACAACCAAGACGTTCTCTAGATACGAACACAAATCGTTCCATCTTTCTTAGACTATCTTCAAGTATAAGAGAATACAATAATAATCAATTGTTAGTAACTGATTAGTATATCTCTCCAGAAAGAAAATATAATGTTTTATTAGATATGGATCTCATCGATCAAATATAGATCAAAATCTAGTACCAATAAATCTACAAATACTGAAAGATACTCCATATATTTACCAAGATTATCGCGGACAAAAACACTCCCGCACTCACGAAGATAATATACTATTTGGATTTTGGGATATAAATAATCACCGAATATATTTTTAACAATGATTTCTAACAGATGATAACAATACAAATCGTATATTAGTAGGAATGAATTTTCTCCAACAATATAAAATAACATTTACACATAATATTGTTAATATAGATAATTATACATTACCACGAAATGCGCTTTCATGACTATATTACTATAGAATTACATATCCCTACATACAAACTTATTCCAATACATGCTTTCTGCTATGCGGGAAGCGCTACATCACTGTATGTAAAAAGTTTATGATTCCACAACATATTTCAGTTCATTCAGAAGAATTATTACTTGAAACATTTGATGATCTTACAACAATAAATGAATATTGGACTGATCAATTCTTTGTAATTCAATCCGCCTTTCTCAGAATGCATAAATTATGGTATAACTCAGACAATGACCCTGATTTAACTCTTAGAAATAATTTCTTTAAAATAGTTTTTTCATTTACTCAAAACTAAAAACGAAATTACTTTAGTCACTCCAAATAATTGTCCACTTAAAAGTTCTATTATTCGAACACCATAAATTCATTCTACTACACCCATATCCCGCAGTCAACGCGGTGAGTATACTCTCGATCAAAACATGAAAACAGTTTTCTCACATCTATTTAATTTGCACTTAGGAATGTATAATACACCTCCTAATAATTCTAAAGTCATTGAACTTAGATTCTTCTCATCATCTTTATTTGAAACCTCATTCTCTAAAAATCCCCTACAATTTTGGACTCAAGATGAGCTAGTTGTTATAATAGAATCACTTAATACTTCCCTTATCATAAGAGTACATCCTATGAAATACACTTCCAAAGATAAAAAAGAATTTCAAAACTAGATTAAAGAACTATTAAACCTTAAACTTATTGAGATCATTAATAGCTCACAAAGTAGTCCAACTTTCTTTGTAAGAAATCATACTGAATAAATCATAGGAAAAACAAGATTAGTAATCAATTATAAAAAATTTAATGATAATACTAAATTTGATGGATATTTCTTACCAAATAAATAAGTATTAATAAATCCAATTAAAACAACCATATTGTTCTCCAAATTATATTGTAAATCCGGATTTTGGCAGAGATGCACCCAAATAGTAGATAATTTACTGCCTTCAGTACTCCACGAGGACATTACAGATGAAATGTTATGTCCTTTGGGTTAAAAAATGACCCACAAATATTTTAGAGACGAATAAATATTATTTTTAATGAATTATCAAACTTTTGCCTTATATATGTAGATAATATCCTAATTTTTAATCAAACCATAACCAAGCATTTAAAATATTTAGCTTTGTTTTCATAAAAAGCTAAAAAACATGGAATTACATTAAGCAATAAGAAAACCATCTTTTTAACCACTACTAGTGAATTCTTAGGACTTATCATAGATAAGGGATCAATTGAACTACAGGAACATTAAAAAATTAATCATTTTAAACAAATAAACAATAAAAAAGATTTACAACATTTTTTAGGGTATATAAATTATGCTAAAACATTTATTCAAAACCTCGCAGAAATAAGAGTTTATTTATAAAAAAAATTATGAAAAAAATATATCTTGATATTGGGAAGAAAATGATGAGAAAATTTTAATTCAAATTAAAGAGTTATGTAAAAATCTCTCAAGATTACATTTACCAATATCTGGAAACTATCTAATCATAGAAACAGATAGCTCTGAAATAGCTTGGGGAGCAATTTTAAATGCTCGACATAATAACAATGAACTTTTATGTAGATATTACTCAGAAACATAGAACTACTGAACAACACTATCATATTAATGAAAAAGAATTATTAGAAATAAAGAAACCTATTAAGAAACTTGAAATATTCTTAAACGAAACATTTTTAATTAGGACAAATAATAAAATAGCCATTTCATTTATAAAAGGAATAATCATTGATTATTTGCGCAATAAAAGATTAATTAGATGACAAAATTAATTCTTCGCATATACTTTTGATTTAAAAATATTGAGAGAAATAAAAATATCTTAGTTGATGTTCTAACACGTGAACTATATAGAAAGTAAATATGGATGTTGAAAGTATGGATATTTATGATATAACCAGCTAAACTGAAGAAAATATTATTGAAGATATTAACAATTACTTAGAAATTGTTGATTTACAGAGCTGCAAATTAAAATGTGAAATTATCTTTGACATTAACATTCTAAAAAAATTAATAAAAATAAAAAAAATTATCTCACTAGAGAATCGCCAGATGATAAACTACCTATGATATCAAAATTAAAAAAATAAGAAATTTTGCAAATCTCAAAATTAAAAGGAACGAATCAAAAGAGAACATCTTTTCTCCAGTTATTGAATTAAAAAAAAAATTACTATAAGAGAAGAATCAACTTCCTCCGAAAAGGTAATTACATATGCTAAAATACTGCAAAACTTATCCACAAAAAAGATTACACATATGTCCGAAAAATGGCAACTACAATCACTCTACGAAGAAAAAAATTAACCCTCAGATTTATTTTCATACAGCAGAGAAATACCAAGTTGTTTATATTTATGGAAATACTGACCGTAAACTTATTGCAAAATTATACAAATGTGGTTTGGTCTGCATGACATATTTAGAAGATGAAAATCTTTTAAGAAAATTACCAAAACCAATATTTGACGCTATAGATACTTTTTACCAATTAGTCAAACACTGAAATTTATATATCAAATTATATTAAACATATCCCGAAATAAAAGACGTTATTTCTCTTATCCAGTTTAGAATTAGTAGTGAGCCGTATACTCCAAAATATAAACCTATAGAATTATTATATCAAAGATCAACTGTTGAAGATTTATATGAAATATTGGATGAGATAAAGAGGATTGATCCTTCAAATATTTGGGTATATCATTGTTTCAAATAGTTATTTACATATATTCACCGAAAGAAGTCAACAAGAAAAATTCATGAAATAATGTACAAAAAATGGATATATATTATATACAAGAACAACATGGCTGCGAACAAAGTGGTCAAAAAATTATTTTGTCAACAACTATAGAAAAAAATACACAAATGCAAATACTGCGAGAAGAAATATACTATACAAGGTATACGAGATAAACTCGAGGCAAAAAACAGTGGATGACAGGTGCAAAAGAATCTAGACGTACCATCAATTATTCTCCACCAGCTAAAGTGAACAATTATCAAAAAAAATATTCCATGAATTATTCTCCATAGCCGACAACTTTATGAAAAAGTAGATGTCACTTGCTCCACCAACCTAAAAAGAAAAACATCAATTATTACCTCCACTTATCAAATGCGTTATCTTATTACTTATAAGAGCGGATCCAATGAAACACAAATTGATTATTTTCTTATGAGAAGAAGAGAACGTCGAGACTGTAAAGATTGTAAGGTCATTCCAAGTGAGAATTTAAGTACCCAACATCGTTTATTAGTTCTAGATTTTAAGATTAAGAGTTATAAAATAAATAATATTATGACTCATCATCGTAAAATTAGATAGAGTAACTTAAAACACACAAATAAAATTATTTTTATAAGTAAAATTCAAGATTTTAAATTTTGGGATATTCATGAAGAAACAAATGTTATGTGAGAAAAAGTAACAAACACTATTAAATAAAAAACAAAAGATATGCTTGGAGAATCAAAATAAAAAAATTTTATAAATAAAAATAGTTTGTGGTGGAATAATAATGTGAAAGAAAAGATAAAATATAAGAAGTTATGTTATAAAAAATAGTTTAAATGTAAAAGCTTAGAGAACTGAGAAAAATATCAAATGGTCCGCAATGAGTCTAAAAGAACAATCGGTGACGCTAAAAATTTTGCTTTTAATGATCTTTATAATAGATTAGATACTAAGGAAGGCGAAAAATTTATGTATAAACTAGCCAAACAAAGAGAGAAGAAAAGAAAAGATTTAACTCAAGTAAAGTGTATTAATGATGAAAATTAAAAAAATACTTTTCTTAGAAAAAGATATTCAACATAGGTGGGTAAGTTATTTTGACAAACTTTTTAATGAAGTTTCTAAAAATACGATCGACCTTAGTGATCTTAATTTCGTGAATAATAATGAAACATTTCATTTACCGTCACATTAGTAAAAAAAAGTTGAAGAGGCTTTAAAGAAATCTAAGAGTGGAAAGTCTGTAGGACCTGATGATATCCCAATTGAAGTGTGGAAATATTTAGAAAATTTGGGAGTTTTTTGGCTTACTAAACTCTTTAATATTATTTTAAAAACTAAAAAGATGTCTGAGGAGTAGAGAAAGAGTATTTTAGTCCCCATTTTTAAGAATAAAGGGGATGCACAAGAGTTTGTAAATTATAGAGAAATTAAGTTGATGTGTCATACTTTAAAATTATGGGAGAGGGTAATTGAACATAGGTTAAGATGCATTACAAAGATTTCTCATAATCAATTTAGATTTATATCGGGCAGGTCTACTATGGAAGCTATACATTTATTGAGAGGTTCGATGGAGAAGTTCAAAGATAATAAGGAGAATCTACATTTGATTTTTATTGATTTAGAAAAAGCTTACAATAAGGTTCCAAGAGATATCCTTTGGAGAGTTCTTGAGAAGAAAGGTGTTGATATGACTTATATTCAAGTCATTAAGGATATGTATACTAGAGATGTTACCTGTGTTCAAACTGAAGGAGAATTGACCAAATATTTTACTATTTCTGTTGGATTACATCAGGGATCGGCTTTAAGCCAATATCGTTTTGCTTTAGTTATGGATGGCCTTACTGGGCATCTAAAGGAGGATGTACCTTGGTGTATGCTTTTTGTTGATGATATCCTTCTCGTGGATAAAACGAGAGAAAAATCCCAGGAAAAACTTGAATTATGGAGGTCTACATTGGAGTCTAAAAACCTTCATTCAAGTAGAACTAAAACTGAATACATGGAATGTAATTTTAGTAGTAGTAGTTTCAGTGACAGAAGTGTGACTTTGGGTGATCAAATTATTAAAAGGTGTGAACGATTTAGATATCTTGGGTCTGTTGTTCAAAGCGACGGTGATATAGATGGGGATGCTAATAGTAGAATTCAAGTAGGTAAGTTGAGGTGGAGGAATGCTTAGATTGAAAGGAAAATTTTATAAGACGGTGGTGAGACTTGCAATGCTCTATGGCGTTGAATGTTGACCTTTAAAAGAGAAGCATAATAATAAGTTAAGTGTTGCCAAGATGAGAATGATTAGGTGGATGAGTGGCTTTACACTTAGAGAAAAAATGCAAAATGAATATATCTGTGATAGGGTTGGTGTAGCTCCTGTGACAGACAAATTAGAGAAAGTCGTCTTAGACGGTTTGGTCACATTAAACGTTGACCATCTGATGATCCGATTAGGAGAGTAGATGTTTTAGATTCGACTTGTGTTAAGAAAGGCAGAGGTAGACTTAGGAAGACTTAGGCTTATTGTATAAAAAATGATCTTAATTTACTAAAACTAAATGAAAATATGACACTAAATGACACACAATGAAGAAAAAGGATTCATGTAGCCGACCCCACGTAGTGGGATTAAGGCTTTGTTGTTGTTATTGTGTACTTATCAAATGCGTCATCAGTGACGAGAATATATTTCTCTCTTGTTTATATATTTCTTTCATTTCTTTTCTTTGAGGCAAAGTGAAGTTAACATTTCTTCCTCTTCTTATTCTTCTTCATGTATGTGTGTAATCCAGCATGGCTAAGTACCTTCTTCTTACTCTATGTCTGTAAGTATGATTTGAGATATTTATGTTTATTATGATGTGTTCCTACAGTTTGTTTAAAAAATATAATGTTATTTTGATTCTACCTCTTCTAGCTACGCTTAGTGTAAGAAACGAAGTAAAGTTTTGCTTTGAATCTACGAAGTATTTATATAAGGTTTTGGTCTGTTAAGGATCTGAATGATCTTATCGGGCCCTAATTTTCTTCAGAAATCCACGAAGAAAAGTATAAAATGAACTAGAGATTCTAAGGTCAAACCCTTAAAATGGAAGGATGAAAATAAGATAATATTATGTTAAACTCTTGGTCGGAAGCATAATGGACCCGAATATTTTAAATCATATGAAGGACAAATAAGTAGGAAGAATTTGTTAACTATGGAAAATGATATAAATAAATTAGAAATATGAATAAGAAAACTAAATAAAAAAGTTAAAAAATAATATTAGAGAGATTGAAAAGTTAGAATATAAACTAAAATATAATTTATTATTAGAAAATCTAAAGTTATAAAATTATCTGAAACATCTAGACCATCAAAGGCCTCAAAAATGGTATCAGTGCATGACGATCAGCAGACTGATACATATATATGTCTAAAACATATTAATTGTTTTTGCACACCTTCATGAAAATGAGCTAAAAAGGCAATTACTCTTAGAAGAACTTAGAAAAAATATTTCTGACAAACTCAATATTGAATGAATTCTATCTCGAAAAAGAATTTAACAGAATTTGCGAATTACTTCAAAGAAATATAAAAAATCTATTTGGTGATTATTTATATCCCAAAATCCAAAGAGTCTTTTATCTTCGTGAGTGCAGGAGCATTTTTGTTCGAGATAATCATGGTAAATATATGGAGTATCTTTCAGTATTTGTAGATTTATTGGTACTACATTTTGATCTATATGTGATCGATGAGATCAAGTATCAAATAAAATATTACATTTTCTTTCTGAAGAAATATAATAATCGATTACTAACAATTGATTATTATTATATTCTCTTATACTTGGAGATGGTCTAAGAAAAATGGAACAATTTGTGTTCATATCTAAAATGTCTTGGTTGTATAGAGAGGGAATTCTCATTTTCTATGAAATTTAGTTTTGGATGTCTCTGGCTTCCATAATTTTTATCTTAAAAATCAAGGAGAAGATTTGAAGGGCGCTGTAATTTTTAAATCATTAATTTCTTCTGGTTGAATAGTTTGACCTATACGAGAAAAAAGATGGTCTAAGTGAATTGGGTATGTATGTAGTTTAAATGCTACAGTATTATGTTGATTGCTATATGTGTATGCAGTCTGATAGGTAAAGTTGCAAACATCACTGTTTTCTCTTAATTTTACTTTATCTAATTTGTGTCTTAGCACAAGGGATTTATCTAAATGTCGATCATTGATATTAACTGCATAGTTAGGATGTAAGTTAAACATTAGAGTTTGATAGCATAAATTTCTTTGTATAACTCCTAGTAAGGCGTCTTTTTTGGAATGTATAATTCTATCATCGTATATCCAAATAGTTATAGGGCTATCAATCCCTTTCCGGAAGATGCCTTTATTAAAATTTGAATTCCTCCAAAGAATGTGTTTATACTATTCAAAGTTTTTTATTCTTCCTAAATCTTGTCTTTTTATTTGTTGGTTATACAAAGGTATACAGTTTCTTCCTTTTGTATTTGTTATATCAATGGGATGTTCACCTTGACGAATACTATAATGTTTCTTTTCCAAAGGAAAATAAACATATAAAAACAATTTTTTGTTCTCAGGGATAATTTTCTTTTTCTTATTTTATTGTGAGTTCTTCAGATAAGGTAATATGTCTTTCATATTCAATAAAGTTATCATTAATTATATTTGATTCAGAGTTTTCTTCCAATAATCAGAATATAAGTATTCTTCTATTTCATTATCTGAATAACTTATATTTATTAAGTTTTCTTCAGTATCTGATAATTCATATAGTTGTTCATCACTATCTATATCAGAAAGGTTGAAGATGGGTTCTAAATCATTTTCATTTATAATTGCTTAGATTATACATGGTTTAGCTTAGTTCTTTGAGGACCTATTTTTGCATTGTGTCCTTGTTTATAGATCGAACATTTATTAATTCTTACTTTTTAGTATTATTTTTTTTTTTTCTAAAAGTTCTTTTATTATGATTAAAGTATTTCTTATGAGAGGAGCAACACCATTATTAAGCAAACAAATCTGATTTCTCACAACATAAAGATTGTTTATATTGTCTGTTTTGTTTGTGTAAATCAAGATGCTGACATGCTTCAGCTAATTTCTCTAGAGCGTATTGTATTTAGCTTCCTAGGGTTATATCATTCAGGTGTATTTTTGCAAATTCTTGACTCCATAAAATATTGTATGGTTCAAATAATTTATAAATTTACATATCTAGATATAATATTCTGTCATCTGATAAGATGTCATAAAAAACTTCTGATAATCACAACTATATTCATTTAAGTAACAAATATTATAAATGCTTAGAATTTTTTTTTTTTTTTTTGCAAGGTATGATTGATATTTCTATTTTTCAGCTTCGGTATTATATCTAATTTTATATTCTATGAATTCACCTTTTATAGAGTCAAAATATATACTCGACCATTTACCAAGTGTATTCATAATTCTTTCTTCTAAACAAGTATTTCTAATTTCTTGTTTTAGATTTTATTTTTTAATCCAATAAACCATTTCTTTGCTATTCCGGTAAGTGTATTTTCTTGGAATCCATAGGTGTTTTCTCCTTTTGAATTATGATTATATATAGCTAAACTATTTTCGATTACCCATTTATCAATTATTTCACTAATATTTTTAGAACAATCAATGTTTAGGTAAATATTATGTTCACTTACAGGTTTGAGTTTATTATTTTGAGTTTTTGTTCCTGACTTTTCAGATCTAAATATAAGAATACGCTTAATACTTAGAGGTAAGTATCGTAAGTAAGAATTTGTATTTTAACTTGTACTAGCTTCATTTGTATTTGAGAATAGACATTCATATAGATCGATCATTAGATGGAGTAGGAGTATCAACTGAAAGGGTAATTAACCGGATGATTCATAAACTGATTTTCTATTAAAACATTGATTAAATATTTTAGTTCATTTTCAGAAGGAGACGGTTTATCTATTGTAATAATTTCATTGATATGTACAATTCCTTGTATATTTCTTTGGGAGTTACATTTATTTTGATTTGTCCATCCTAAAATTTCAGGATTGTAACATAATTTTTCTAAGTTACATCATTCAACAAGAATAACTGCAGTAGCTATGTTTTTGTTAAGAATCTGTTGAATTATTCTTAGACCTAATTCATGAATATTAGAAGTACTTTCTGTGTTTGCCAATTTTTTATATCTAGATTGAATTATGTTTTTGAAGAGTTTAATTTTCTTTAACTGGTTTTGATTTAATTTCATAGATTAACAGGTTCGTTAGATATAGTTTCAGGGTATAATCCTAATTCAAATTGTTATTTTAAAATCATATAACTTAATATAATCTATTCATTTGAATTTTCTAACAGAGATTTGATATGAAAAATTTATTCATTATGAAAGAATTCTAATTGTTTATTTTTTATATTTATTTGAAGTAATTTGCAAATTCACTTAAATTTCATTTCGAGCTAGAATTTATTCACCATTGAATTTGTCAAAAATATTTTCTCTAAGTTCCTCTAAGAGTAATTGTCTTTTTGGCTCTTTTTCTTCTCTCATTTGAGATTTGCAAGAAAAAAAATTAGATGCATAAGTCCACGAAGGTGTGCACAAGCAATTAATATGTTTTGGATATATATATATGTATCAGTCTACTGATCGTCAGACTCTAATACTATTTTTGAGGCCTTCGACGGTCTAGTTGCTTCAAATAATTATTTAACTTTAGATTTTTCTAATAATAAATTATATTTTAGTTTATATTCTAATTTTTCAATCTCTTTAATATCATTTCTAACTTTTTTATTTAGATTTATTATTCCTATTTCTAATTTATTTATATCATCTTCCATAGTCAACAAATTCTTCTTACTCATCTCTCCTTCATATGATTTAAAATATTTGAGTCCATTATGCTTCCTGTTGAGCGTTTACTTTGATTCTTCCTGTTCTAGGGGTTGAACTTAAAATCTCCGGTTCATTTTATAATTTTCTTCATGTATTACCGAAGAAAATTAAGGCTCGACAAGATCATTCACATCTTTAACAGACCACAACCTTATATAAATATTTCAGAGATTCAAAACACAGCTTTAGTTCGTTTCTTACACTAAGCGTAACTATAAGAGGTAGAATCAAAATAACATAGTATTATTTAAACAAATTGTAGGAACACATCATAATAAACATAAATATCTCAAATCATACTTACAGACATAAAGTAAAAAGAAGGTACTTAACAGCGCTGGCTTACACAAATACTTAAAGAAGAACAAGCTGATGAAGAAGAAAGGCTCTTTGCTCTGCCTCAAGAAAAAGAAATGAGAGAAATATATAGACAAGAGAAATATATTTGTGTCATTGATGACGCATTTGATAAGTGAAGGTAATAATTGATGCTTTTCTTTTCAGACTGGTGAAGCAAGTGACATATGTTTTTTTATAAAGTTATCAGCAATGGAGAATAATTCCTGGAATATTCCTTTTGATTATTGTCCACTTTAGTTGGTGGAGAATAATTGGAGGTAAGTCTAGATTCTTTCACATCTGGCTTCCACTGTTTTTTGCATCGAGTTTATCTCGTATACCTTGTATAGTATCTTTCTTCTGACAGTATATAAATTTGTGTATTTTTTCTTTCTGTAGTTTTTGACAATAATTCTTTGACCTCTTTGCTGACAGCTATGTTTTTCTTGCATATAATAAATATCCATTTTTGTACATTATTTAATGCATTTTTCTTATTGGCTTCTTACAGTGACTATATATAAATAACTGTTCAGAACAATGATATACTAAAATATTTGAATGATCAATCTTCTCTGTTTCAATCTATATTTCATATAAATCTTTAGCAGTTGATCTTTGGTATAGTAATTCTGTAGCTTTACATTTTAGAGTATATGACTCACTACTAATTTCAAGCTGGATAAAAAAAATGACTCCTTTTATTTCGGGATATGTTTGATGTAATTTCATAAATAAATTTCAATGTTTGACTACTTGGTGAAAATGATCCACAACAACGTTAAATATTGACCTTGGCAATTTTTTTAGAAGATTTTCATCTTTAAAATATATCATTTGGACCAAACCACATTTGTATAATTCTGCAATAAATATATAGTCAATATTTCCATAAATATAAACAATTTGATATTTCTCTGTTGTATGGAAATAAATCTGAGGGTTAATTCTTTCTTCGTATATTAATAATTATTGTCATTCTTCTAATATATCTGTAATCTTTTTTGTGGATGAGTTTTGCAGTATTTTTGCATAGGTAGTTACCTTTTCAGAGGAAGATGATTCTTCTCTAATAGTAATTTTTTTTAATTCAGTAACTGGAGAAGAGATTTTCTCTTTTGATTCATTCCTTTTAATTCTGAATCTGCAAAATCCCTTATTTTTCTTAATTCTAATATCGAAGGTAGTTCATCATCTGGTGATTCTCTAGTAAGATAATTTTTATTTTTATTAATTCTTTTAGAATGTTATTGCCAAAGACAATTTTACATTCTAATTTTCATATCTTTAAATCAACAATTTCTAAGTAATTGTAATGTTTTCAAATGAGTTTTCTTCAGTTTTGTTGGTTATATCATAAGTGTTCATACTTCCAACATCCAATTTACTTTGTGCATAGTTCACGTGTTAGAATATCAACTAAGATATTTTTATTTCCCTCAATATATTTAAAATCAAAAGTATAAGCATAGAATCAGCTTTGTCATCTAATTAATCTTTTATTGGGCAAAGAATCAATGATTTTTCTTTTTATAAATGAAATGGTTGTTTTATTATCTGTCCTATTTAAAAATATTTCGTTTAAGAATACTTCAAATTTCTTAATAATTTTCTTTATTACTAATAATTCTTTTTCATTAATATGACAATTTTATTCAGTAGTTGTATATGTTCCTGAACAATATCCACATAAAAATTCATTGTTATTATGCTGAGTCTTTAAAATTGCTCTCCAAGCAATTTCATAACTACTTTTTTCTATGATTAGATAGTCAGGTATTGATAAATGTAATTTTATGAAATTTTTACATAACTCTTTAATTTGATTTAAAATCTTTTCATTATTTTCATCCCAATACCAAGATATATTTTTTTCATAATATTTTTGTTAATGAGCTATTATTTCTGCGAGGTTATTAATAAATGTTTCAGCATAATTTATACACCCTAAAAAACGCTGTAAATCTTTTTGATTGTTTATTTGTTTAAAATGATTAAATTTTGCTAAAATATGTTCTTGTAGTTCAATTGATTCCTTATCTATGATAAGTCATAAGAGTTTTATATTATTGGTTAAAAAGACGGCTTTCTTCTTGCTTAATGCAATCCCATGTTTGTAACTTTTTGTGAAAACAAAGCTAAATATTTTAAATGGTTGGTTATGATTTGACTAAAAATTAAGATATCAACTACATATATAAGGCAAAAGTTTGATAATTCATTAAAAATAATATCTATTTGTCTCTGAAATATTTGTAGGACATTTTTTAACCTGAAAGACAACATTTCACTGATAATGTCCTTGTGGAGTACTGAAAGCAATAAATTCTCTACTATTTGGGTGAATCATTATTTGCCAAAATCCGAATTTCCAATCTAATTTGGAGAACCATTTAGTTATTTTAATATGATTTATTAATACTTCTTTATTTTGTAAGAAATATCCATCAAATTTATATTTATCATAAAGTTCTTTATAAATAATTACTAATCTTGTTTTTCCTTTGATTTGTTCAGCATGATTTCTTACAAGGAAGGCTGGACTATTATGTGAGTTAATACTAGCCACAATAAGTTTAAGATTTAATAGATCTTTTGTTTGGTTTTGAAATCTTTTTTATAGAAGTGTATTTCATAGGACATACTCTTATGATGGGTGAACAATTAATTGGTTCTATTATAGCAACTAGTTCATCTTGAGTCCAGAATTATAGGAGATTTTCAAAGAAAGAGGTTTCAAATAAGAATGATGTGAAGGATCTAAGTTCAGTGAGTTTAAAATTATCAAGAGAAAGTGTATTATATATTCCTATGTACAAATTAAATAGATGTGAGAAAGCAGTTTTTATGTTTTGATCGAGAGTATAATCACCATATTGGTTGTGAAATATGGGTGTAGTAGAATGAATTTGTGGTGTTCGAATAATAAGCATTTAAGTGGATAACTATTTCGAGTGACTAAAGTAATTTCGTTTTCAGTTTAAGTAAATGACAAAAATATTTTAAAGAAATTATTTCTAAGAATTAGATCAGGGTCAATGTCTGAGATCACCATAATTTATGTGTTCTAAGAAGAGCAGATTGAATTACATAAAATTGATCAGTCCAATATTCATTTATGATTCTAAGACCATTAAATGTTTCAAGTAATTTGAATGGGGTTTGAAATATGTTGTGAGATTATAAATTTTTTACATACAGTGATGTTGCTTCCTGTATCACATAAAACATGTATTGGAATAAGTTCGTATGTAGGAATATATAATTCTATAGTAATATAGATATGAAAGCGCATTCTGTGGTAATATATAATTATCTATATTAACAATATTATGTGTAAATGTTATTGTATATTGATGGAGAAAATCCATTCCTACAAATATACAATTTGAATTTATATCATCTGTTAGGAATAAATGTTGAAAATCTATTCGGTGATTATTTATATCTCAAAATCCAAAGAGATATTAGCTTCGTCAGTGCAGAAGTGTTTTTATCCGAGATAATCTTGATAAATATATGGAGTATCTTCCAGTATTTGTAGATTTATTGGTACTAGATTTTGATCTATAGGTGATCGATGAGATCCAGTATCTAATAAAATATTACATTTTTCTTTCTGAAGAGATATAATAACTGGTTACTAATAATTGATTATTATTGTATTGTCTTATACTTGGAGATAGTCTAAGAATAATGGAACGATTTATTTGTCGTATACTCCAAAATATAAACCTAAACTCTAAAATATATTTATATAGGGTTGTGGTTTGTTATACAACTTAGAATTAGTATCCGAAGTAAATGGACGAGTTATTTCTCTTATCCGGTTTGGAATTAGTAGTGAATCATATACTCAAAATATAAACCTACATAATTACTATACCAAAGATTAACTGTTGAAGATTTACATGAAATATGGAACGAGATAAAGAAGATTGATCCTTCAAATATTTGGGTATATCATTGTTCTGAACAGTTATTTATACATAGTCACTGTAAGAAGCCAACAAAAAAATACATGAAATAATGTACAAAAAATGGATATTTACCTATGCATGAACAACAAAGCTGCCAACAAAGAGATCAAAGAATTATTTTGTCAAAAACTACAGAAAAAAATTACACAAATATATGTACCGCAGAAGAAAGATACTATACAAGGTATATGAGATAAAATTGAAGCAAAAAAGTAGTAGAAACTAAATTTAAAAGAATCTAGATGTACCACTATTTATTCTCCACCAGCTAAAGTGGACAATTATCAAAAGGAATATTTTAGAATTATTCTTCATTGCCGATATCTTTATAAAAAAATCAGATGTTACCTACTCCATCAACCTGAAAAGAAAAACATCAATTACTACCTCCACTTATCAAATGTGTCACCAGTGACGAAAATGTATTTTTCTCTTGTCAATATATTTCTCTCATTTATCTTCTTTGAGGCAGAGCAGAGTTAGGCTTTCTTCTTCTTGTTCTTCTTTAAATTTTTGTGTAAGCAAGCGCGGCTAAGTACCTTCTTCTTACTCTATGTAGTATGGTTTGAGGTATTTATGTTTATTATGTGTGTTCCTACAATTTGTTTAAATATTACCATGTTAATTTGATTCTACCTCTTCTAGCTATGCTTAGTGTGAGAAATGAATTAAAGCTTTGCTTTGAATCTCTGAAGTACATATATATATATATATATATATATATATATATATATATATATATATATATATATATATATATATAAGGTTGTGGTCTGTTAAGGATTTAAATGACCTCGTCGAACCCTAATTTTTTTAAAAAATCCACGAAAAAAAGTATAAAATGAACCTGAGATTTTAAGGTTAAACCCTTGCATAGAAAGAATCAAAATAAAATAATATTATGTTAAACTCTCAATAGGAAGCATAATGAACCGACTATTTTAAATCATATGAAAGACAGATGAGTAAGAAGAATTTGTTAACTATGAAAGATGATATAAATAAGTTAGAAATATGAATTAAAAATCTAAAGAAAAAAATTAAAAATGATATTAGAGAGATTGAAAAATTAGAATATAAACTAAAATATAATTTATTATTAGAAAAAACAAATGCTAAAAAATTATCTGAAGCATCTAGATCATCGAAGGCCTCAAAAATAGTATCAGAGTCTGACGATCAGCAGGCTGGTACATATATATGTCCAAAACATATTAATTTCTTCTGCACATCTTCATGAACTTATGCATCTAATTTTTTTTCTTACGAATCTCAATGAGAGAAGAAAAAGAGTTAAAAGACAATCACTCTTAGAAGAACTTAAAGAAAATATTTCTGACAAATTCAATATTGAATAAAATCTATCTCGAAAAAGAATTTAACAGAATTTGTGAATTACTCCAAATAAATATAAAAAATAAACAATTAGATGTTTTTCAGAATGAACAAATTTTTCATATCAAATCTCCGTTAGGAAATTCAAATGAATGAATTATATTAAGTTATATGATTTTAAAACAATAATTTGAATTAGGATTATACTATGAAATTATATCTAATGGATTCGTTAATCTATAGAATTAAACCAAAACCAGTTAGCAAAAAATTAAACTCTTCAAAAATATAATTCAATCTAGAGATAAAAAATTGGAAAACACATAAAATACTTCTAATATTCATGAATTAGGTCTCAGAATAATTCAAAATCAACAAATTCTTGATAGCAACATAGCTACTGCAGCTATTCTTGCTAAATATTGTAACTTCGAAAAATTTTGTTCCAATCCAAACATTTTAGGATGGACAAATCAAAATAAATATAACTCCCAAGAAAATATATAAGGAGTTATACATATCAATGAAATTATTACAATAGATGAACCATAATGTAGCTATACGTATCAAAGATACTCCATATATTTACCAAGATTATCTCAGACAAAAATACTTCTGCACTCACGGAACTAAAATACTCTTTGGATTTTCAAAGCCCATAATGATGATGGTGATGACATGAGTATAGTTACATCTATAAACCTACACGTTGATATGATGATTGGGAGAAGGGATTATTAATCAATTAAGAAAATTTTTGTCATCAATATTCATCATAAAATTGGACGAAAAGTGTGAGAAACAGTTATAATGAGACAAGAGATTAATTATAACATAATTGAAATAAGATTGTAAAAAGAAATTAAGCGCTCTGAGAATATATGATAAAGGGTCATAAATTCACCAGTAAATTGATGACAAACAAATAAAACGAATGGAATATAAGAACATGCAGTTTAAAGATAGCATGGCAAAAATTTAAAGAAAAAAACCTTGTGTAAACTAAAATTAACATCACATTAACACTCACAATAAATGAACTGAAAAGTAGAACTCAAAACCTACTCAAATGGGTGGGATGAGGTTAATGATTGTGGTGTTGGATCTTTTAGGATATAAGATGACTACAGTTAATATCACTGAAAATACATAGAATGACTTCCTTCTATATCTTAAAGAGAAAAAAAAGAGCAAACGAAGCATTTAAAGTTTAAACCATAAATATTCTTGCTGATTTGAGAAGGAAGAGACAATTCACAGGTTTTACATTCAATTAACGCTATATAATTTTTACCTTATCACATAAGGCCTGTAGCTCATATACATCAACATCTGCGGCCGAAGAAAATATTATTTTCTCAGAAGTTCCGTCACTTTGAGCCCTTTCAAGAAGTACCACCTCTTGCTGCTGAGGCACTTCTTCTTCCTCTGCTACACTTGAAGGGGGCTCAATCACTTGGGATATATTATTCTTCAAGAAACTGAAAATTTAGAAAAAAAGGGGAGGTATTTTGTATGTTAGAAACGCCACAAGAAGCTATTGCGTGATGATGTTATATATACAGACAAATATATGCATGAGACAAGCTAGAGTGTATGGTAAACTATATATAAATGTGGAGAATGCATACCATAACTTCAATCACGTTGAAAAGTAGATTTAGTATTGTTGTAGAGGGTTGACTCCAAAATATACATTTTATTCATTGATTTTCAGGGAATAAGACCAATTATTATAGTATGATTACGTGATGTTGCCATAGCATTACAGTTCAAAATCAAAGTTTCTACAAAATCAAATATAGGACATTCTAGGATAAGTAATACAATGTTGATTTCAATGCGATCAAACTATAAAACAAATGAGCAATTTCTGATGAAAAGGAAGTTATTAATCTTGAAACATCAAAAAACTTTAAAAAACAAAAATCCGCTAGCTGGGTGGGTAGAGGTGGCAGTAGTTTATTCACAAGAATAAGAGATATAATACTCGATATCTTCAACATGATGAAAAAAATACCTTGGGCGCAAAATAAAAAGAGGAATAAAAATACAAAATTAAAAAAAAAAAACGAGACCGCAAAAATATGAGCCCGTAAAATAAGAGAAGACACAACTACCCAATCTGATAATCCCAATCAGTAAACCGTGTATTTATGAAGCAGACTTAACCTAAGAAGTTTTCAAATTGCAACGTTCATTAGCAAAGTCAAGCAGTACCAAAATTTTCTTCATGCCAACTATACCCAAATGAGAAATTAAAGTGAGACAACAATCGCTTAATCTTCAAAATGAGATAAAAACCCTTCAAAAATTGTTATTTGTTACTTAGATGACATTCCCAACAACCAAAGCATCAACTTCAATCAAAATATTGCTTAAAAAATGCAAACCTGCCCACCCTAGGCCGCTTCCCCAAAATAAGCTTTAGCACAACCATCAGCAATAAGCTTAAATTCACACACACATCTTTACTTACCAGACTAAATCAATCTTTGATATCATAAAAACCCTGAAATACCCACAGCTCATAAATTCACCCAAAATAAATCGTTATTAAGTAAACCAAAGCTCATAATAAACGAAATTTGCGCATGCATTTTCCAAATAATCATACTGAAATTAAAGTCACAATTTCCAAAAAAACCAAACCAAAGTACAAAGAGTAAAATCAGAATCCATGGACGTCCATAGCAAACCCAATTGCCCAAATTTTCCCAAGCAAAAATAAACAGCTTAATCATACGAGCAACAGGAGTATGCAACTTTGCAAAACTATAGAAATCCCAGAACTACTAAGAAATGCATGACTAAAATTTTCACAGGCATTGCAGCACTAACATTTGGATGCCAAATCAAACCCAATTTAGATTCAAATAATAATCACCAGCTCAAGAAAGAAGTTCATAAAGGATTTGTGACAAAATAACTCATTTACAGATTGGCTCGCTCAATATCTAAAATCCAACCAAAATTTTCTTCGTTCCAATGACAACATCAGAAGTAACTTTAAATATGATATCCTCCTCGAGAATCTGTAAAGGTATCCCAAAATCTCAACAAGACAGGACGGTATGAACAAAATTTATCCAATGCTAAAGGCAAAGATAATGTGTGTTCTCAATAAAGCCCCCCATTATTTATAAAGAAATAAGTACAATGTGAAAGAAAACACATTAGAATTAACATAAATCATTCTCAAATTCGATAACCTTCCAAACGTAGTTTTATAAACCCCAAAAAAAAACTTATTGTTTGCTTGAGTTGGTTATATATATAACGGTGATAATCTATTAATGCCTTATTCAAGCTAACCTAGCAAGCATGCCAACTTTTCTGAGTGATGACTCTAGAGAGGGGCCAATGGACCCCATTCTGTTGGTGAAGTCTCTCCTATTGATATCCCAGTTTAACATGAGAGAATGACACAACAATATTGTTCACTGATAGATAGGTATGTCTAAATTGACTACTGACACCATTTAATTACACGCATATTGAGTGCTTGGTTGCCTTTAACATATATTGTATAAGATGGCACATTACCTCCTATACTAACCAATTAGTAGAGGAAGATTTACATACATAGCACTCAATTCTTATGTATTTACAAATCTAACACCTAAATTTCAAATTTTACATACGGTACCTTACCTATGAACGAAAAGGTGTATTTCACTTTTAAAAACATAAAATAGTGGTATTTTTTGTAATATGAAAAAGTTGATTGGTATAAATGTAAAAAAGCAAAGTATAGGTGTTAGTTATGGAAATAAATAAGAATTAGGTGTTATGCATGTAAAGGCCCCAAAGTAACCATATATGTTTACCCTACACAAAGATGATGGCTCGATAATTTATATTACTACTGTTAATGATAAACGTGCCGCCATATTCAAATTTGGTCATAGTGCATTTTGCATGCTCCATTTCTTGCTATAGCGTAACAGCAGATTTCACCAAATGAGTTTTTTCTTGTAAACTCACACATTTTGATTTTATGACTTTTCAAGGTATTAATTCTCTAGTCTTAAGAAAAGAGTTAGTCAATGCATGCTTCTAGCACGTTGAAATGTCAGTTTTGTTATGAAGTGGCAAAACTAAGAGTTTATTTCTCTTCTCGAATGGAAAGGCGTGGCAGGCAAGTAGTAACATGTACCACTAAAGAATATAAACTCTTTCAATGTCACTTGAGTGTAGGAAATGTGAAAAACTGTGTTCCTAATAAAACATTGTAAATTATTTTATTTTAGTTTTCTCTTAAAAATGGCAACAGAACCTAAACATGCGCCCTATAAATTTCTTGAAATTCAAAATAATAACCTGTAAAATGCTAAAATACATGGTCAAATTGTTTTTTTTTTTTTTTTCTAGTAGAGCCAGGAACTAAAAAACAAGCTGGAAAAAATAGGAATTACAGTTCTTATCCAATCATTGAATTGCATCAACCATGAAATTGTCAATGTACATTTTTCAGTTACCCGGATCTGATTGAATCCCATAAGCTAGCCCTCCGTGGACAAACTTCAACCTTTCTTTTTCCTACAAAATAAAATATAATGTGTGAACTATTGAGTAGAAAAAAAATATCATTCGGCGACATAACTACTCTGTGAAAGAAAGAAAGCTGGAATTTAAATAAATGAGAACATTAAAAATTTAAAAAAAATACATGTTCATACAATTGGCCAAGGGTTGATTAGGATTCCTTTTTCATATAGTTCACAGCTACAGAAACATCAATACTTCCTAAGTGTTAAAAGAACAGACTAATAGAATTCTAAAGTTTGAAAACTTTATGTGCTATTATTGTGATGAGATAAATTGCTTGCATGATCAGATACCTTCCATCACTTCATTGCTCACGATGTCTGTTTTAAGACAAAATTCTGCCATTCAAAAAAAAGAAAAAAGGCTGAAGTTTACAACAAGTTCTGAAATATTTATATTTGCCCTCTCATTATATAAGTTGGACACTCCAGATTGCTGAACAGAGAAGAGAAGATTTGCTTAGAACGTGCAAGTTCAAAGTAATTTTTGTTTGCAACGCAAAATTTAACTTCTAGGCAAGGTTTTGAAAACTGGACCAAACATTAAATAAAAAAAGTGATTGAAAATTTTAGAGTTGAATAGGGGTTTAATCGAAGGTTGAACCCGATGATGTAATAAATATTAAAATCATGTTAATATGAATTAAAATAATATAGAATAATGTCACATGTTTGTTGAATTTATTTAAAATTATATATATATATATATATATATATATATATATATATATATATATATATATCATAATAATAATAATAATAATAAAATATAGATATAAAAATTTTTATAATATGTTTGTCTATTTCAACACCTCAATTCTCACACCCCAGCCCAATCTCCCATTTCTATAGTCATTCACATAGCACATTTAATCTCACAATATAAAAGTGTTAATATTGCAAAAATTGAATTGAAAAGAAGGAGATTCATAGTTGGAGCTAGTAGCTCACTTAGTTGCTAGGCATGTTGGTTATTCAGTTTGTTTGTTAAACCTGTTTTTCCATCATGTATAGAATTTTTAAAATATTTTAAAAGAATTAAAATACTATATTTTAAGCTTAACATGCTCAGTTTGTTTGTAGCTACTATATCACTGATTAACGGTGATTATATTCATGCAAAATGAATTGGACGGATTTACAAAATCGGCCTTGTTTAACAATTCACCAGCCGAATCGCCAGTTTGATGTTGGGGAAAATGTTCTCACAAGCTAATTGGACAGGCAATATAACATGTTCTTGGTCGAATCAACAGGTCCCGCCCAGCTTTAACAACGTTGCTTATAGGTGAGAACATCCAATAAATATGGTTTTTCAACTGGATGTTGGCCTGAGAGTTTTTCAATGAATCGTTAGAAGAATAGACCAATAAAATTTACTTGCCCACGACATTAGTTGTTTTTATTTGGCATTTTATGGACTAGATCTATATGCTAGAGCAGTTATCCTTGTCAGCATAAAATATATTTACAGTGACTAAAATATCCACTTTTATGTTGGGGCCTTAAATTCATATATATCCTCATTTATAAAAAAATTACCTCGTTAGCTTCTAAAGGTGAGGCCATGAAGCCATGGACAACAAATGAAGCTCTAGGCTCATCCTCGAGTAAAAAAAATTAGTCAAATTTAGTTGTAAAGTAACCTAGCATTAAGTTTTTGGGGACAGATTGATATATATGCAATCTTGCCCTTAAAATGGAGAAAAACTTGTTTCATAATTCAAATTCACGAACACAAATCATAATGAAAGCACCTAATCATGCTCTGGGAACGCACTTACGTATAGAAAGATGAGCCAATTTAGTTACAGAAACTAAATTTCCGATTCATGTAAATCCCCAAAGCAATTGCTGCCCTAGACCAGACTTTCTTAGCCATCCTTTATGTAAGATCTCAATCAAGCTTGTAAATATAAATGCGTAAAGATAGTGGAATTTACATGCATATACCACCCAATTCTTATGTGTTTACACATCAAACACCTTTACTTTTTACATTTACACCACCTAAATCTGTCATATCACATCAAAAATGCCACCATTTTAACTTCAAAAAAATGAAATACGCCTTTTTATGATATGTAAGATGGCATAAATGAAAAAATTGAAGTATAGGTGTTAGACATGTAAATACATAGGAATTAAGTGGTGTATATGTAAATCTTCCTTAAAGATAATCCGTATTTTATTCTCGAGGAATATAACTAAATATACTTTAAAAATTAACTCTGGTTTTTATTTTTCCCCACTTTAAACACCCTTTGGGGCAATGAATTAATTGTGCATATTCAAGCTATTGTCTAAAAAAACAAGCAATAGCCACATAAGAATAGGATCCCTACACCAATGATAATTGTAGGTGCATATGTCTATTGATTGGTTGTGCTATGCTAGGGGTATGAATGATCCTTTAAAATGCCCCCAAAGTGTTCTTTAATTAAAGTTACTAGCCTTATTATCAGTTTTGTAGCTAGGTTTTTTCTCCCAATTAAACCTACTGACTAATGTTGCAATCTCATAAATGAATTACTCCCCATATGAATAACTAAGTCTAATGCTATGATAAGTTTATAACCAATTTATTTCTTATGATTACCTTTGATACTTAATGCCCCTGTAAAACAACGTAGAATGAAAATTATAGTTTATGAAGCAAAAGAATGCCAACCTGGCTTTCGTCCAATGTAACCTTTAGGTGGTCTGTGCTCAGATATTTGAAAATGCCAATCAACAAGACGAATTAGTCTTCTGAAGAAAGATAAAAAGCACATAAATTCGAAATCAAATGGATTACACAATACAATATAGAGAAGGTAATACTGCATGAAAGTGTGTATTTCACATTTTAAAAGTAAAATGTGCCTTTTCATGTATAGTTTAAAGCACAAAAGTGTTACGTTCGTAAAAATGAAAGCTTAGGTGTGAGATATGTAAATACATAAGAATTGTGTGCTATGTAAGCAAATGTCCTTATAGAGAACACAAAAGACCGGTTACCACTATGGACTACCTCAAACCCAACAGCAAAGCTAACAGCTAGAAACTAAAACAAATACTAGATATTGAATAAAAATATTTTTTTTTACAAAAGCTTATAAAAATAGCATAGATGCATGAAATGAATATAAAGTTATGTGGAATGACGCAGCACATACAAGATGAGGTATCCACTTTAATATAGTATGCCTCAGAAAAATATAAACCTCATAATTTTATGCTTCTTTATACAATTTTGAAAGCGACCACCTATTCTGAGAGTGCGAAAATGAGCACACTTAACTATATAGTTCCCAATGAAATCTAACTACTGCACCACATGCACTTGGTCAAACCCCATTATTTTTTCTCCCATCTCAAATTGGGCTTTGATTCACTTTTTTTCAAAAACTCTGTTATCATAAAATCCTAAAAAGAGCTACTTCTTGTCCTGACTTTTGCTCTCGCAATCACCCCCACCCTCTTTAAACTATCACCTTAGGATTTAAACTGAAAGTCAAACTCTAAAACCAAATATAACAATTTCGCCCGCACCTAATGTAATATTTGCTTTCTTATAGCATGTCACATAGCAGTATAAACCCCACAAATTTACCCGTCTTCCCCCTTCTCCACCCCCACCCTGCCCCGTCCCGCCTCTCGTCTCCTAAAAGCCTATCAACATAAAAGCCTACCAAGAACTGTTACTTGTCTAGGTCTTTGACGCGGCGATCACTCCCCTCCCTTTCAGTTAACTTATTCGAACCTTGAATGTCATGTCATGAATCTAGAGCCATCTAAACATCATACTTAAAATGCATTGAGCTAAGAAAAAAAATGTGCTACAGAAGGGAAGTTACCCTCTTCAAATACCGCAAAAATGGATTAATTAAAAAAAAAGATACAAAATATGAATCAACTGAGAGAATGATCCATCAATGAGTACTAGCATTTTGATGGTAATTCCCCCAAGTCATAAAGTTTGAAATAATAGATTCAGCTCTCACCACCATTGAGTGTACTCCAAAAAGAAACGGCATGAATATAATAAAAGCCTACTTATTTTGTTTTTCCAGATTTTCAAATTAATAAGTATTGGCATGTCTATAGATGATTTTGTAAAATACAAAGTCAACAATTTGATGTTTCATGAAATTTAATCTTGTTGATCACTAGCTCAATCTAAGAGTTTTCTACCATACATGTAATCCATTTTAGTTAGTATTAATAGCATAAGTTTGGTATAAACAAGAGAACTTTAGAGGGTTGTTTGTCTGCCAGCAAGATTTAACGTGAATTGGATCTTGTGAATCCAGATTTATTAAATCCGTCAAACTATTGAATTTAGTGATTCAGAGTTATAGGCAAAACAAAAATAAACTCGGAATTTATGTGTGCACATTTAACTATTGGGCTGGATTTACCCTAACTCTATAAATTGAGAGTAATATTATTAGAAAGGCTAACGTGAGATGAGAAAGTTGCCCCGATATCGCAAGCCGCAACTTGCAACTCCCGAAATCATGGGAATAACAAGACGATTTTCCTTTTTTTTCTCTTTTATTTTTAGCACTCCCGAAATCGTTGGAATAACAAGACAATTTTCCTTTTTTGTCTCTTTTATTTTTAGCAAGTTTCCATCTTTAGTTCCTTCCTCTTCTGGTTCTTTCCCGGTTTCATATTTTATAATTAAATTATTTTCTATTAAGAGACTGATGCAGGAGCTTACCGAGACGTGGTACTATAGTTGCTACAGTTCCACTGACACCCAAAAAAAGAGGATCCTCTCTTTCTAAATCTGTAGCCACCCATTCCTTTCCTATTTATAATCCTTGCCTATTTCTCTTCCTTACATATTTCTCTTCCTTTCCTATTTCTATTCCTTCCTCCCTTCCTTCCTTGCCTTTTTCTATTCCCTTCCTAATTATATTTCCTTCCTATTCTAACTACTAATATCTATTATAAATATATTGTTTGTTGTCTTTGGGTGCAGTTTTTGGTCTTCCTGATTTCAAATTTTTGTCCAGCTTGTCGTCAACAGTTGTTTTCCCTTCTAGGGTTGTATCCAAAAGCGAGGAGGTGCTCTAGCTGCAACTCATCCTAGGTGTTGATTTTCTCCAACGATTAGAGGGGTACTCCGGCTATAACTCGATCATACGGGGAAAGTTATCCTTCCACATCCCCATCCACCTGCTCGCTGCCATCCCCCCTATGCCCCAGCCTTCTAGTATCACGCTACCATCCAACCCTCCAGGCTCCTTCGAGACACCACACAAGCCTTCCGCCCTTCTTCTTGTTGTTATCCGTGTTTCCAGCCATCTTCTATTTTTGTTCCCGCTGACACAAGCCCCCTCAAGTCCCGTCCTTGTTGTCGTCAGCTCTTCTAGGCCAGTTCTTGCAGCTGTCAGTGCCTTTCGAACATGTTCTTTTGATCTTCCTAATTTCAATTTTTTGTCCAGGTTGCTGTCGACAGCTGTTTTCCCTTCTAGGGTTGTATCCAAAGGTGAGGAGGTGCTCTAGCTGCAACTCATCCAAGGAGTTGATTTTCTCCAACGGTTTGAGGGGTACTCCGGCTATAACTCGATCCTACGGAGAAAGTTATCCTTCCACATCCCCCTCCACCTGCTCGCCGCCATCTCCCCTACGCCCCAACCTTCCAGTATAACGCTATCATCCAGCCTGGGTCCAGCCTTCAGGCTCCTTCGAGACACCACACAAGCCTTCCGCCCCTCTTCCTGTTGTTTTCCATGCTTCCAGCAACCTTCTAATCTTGTTCCTGTTGACACAAGCCCCCTCAAAGCATGTCCTTGCTGCCACCAGCCCTTCTATGCCAGTTATTGCTGTTGTCAACGCCTCTCGGGCATGTTCTTTGTGTTGTGCAGCCCCAGGCACCGATCCCTCCTGTTGTCCAGCACCCCCCCCCCCGCGCTGATACTTCCTGCGGCTGTCCAGTCTCTCGCGACCTCTCCTACTCACTTCTACGCCACAGACACTTGTTGCCAGCCTCCTCCCACCACACCACAAGCCCTCCTACACCATCCAACGTCGCTGCCACAGGTTGCCATCCATCCTCTAGCACCGTCGTCGCTTC
This sequence comes from Phalaenopsis aphrodite, assembly GCA_003013225.1. Classification (NCBI taxonomy): domain Eukaryota; kingdom Viridiplantae; phylum Streptophyta; class Magnoliopsida; order Asparagales; family Orchidaceae; genus Phalaenopsis; species Phalaenopsis aphrodite. Next base: position 1,471,667 of record NEWO01000060.1, read on the forward strand.
CTTCCTTCCTTCTGCGGCCTGTCGCCCTCCTCTAAGGAGCCATTTATGTGTTTCATGTCGTTTTCAAGTTTATTTTGCAGCATCGTCGTCATCGTTACTTGTTTTTTATGTGTTTGTCTTGTTTTATGTTGAGAATCCGTCATAATCACTTTTGAATTCACAAATAAAATTTTTCGTTCGGTCATAATTTGGGTTAACTCCAGTATAAGAGACTTTTAGATATATTGTACTCTGGCTATTTGGATTTCAATTTTTGCTGATTTTATGAATTTGAGAAATTTTTCTCTGATTTTGCTCTCTAGAGTGTTGTAGCATCTTCTTTCTACAAATGTTGTGTCTGTGACTTCCCTAGGAATAGGTGTTGGATCACCCTCACAATCCGCACCTCGCTGATTCGCTTTCTGTTATAAACCAGGCAGGCATCCAGCTCAATGTCGCCTGCTATTTCCAGCCAGAAACCATTGTTTTCCCACCACCAGCTCGCTGTCCAGCCACCGTGCACGCCAGTGTTTAACTGTCATCCTTCCTACCACACCCCTTACCCATCCTACAACTTCCCTTAACGCCTTTAGGTGTTCTGTTACACCTTTAGGTGTTCTACCACACCTTCCATGAGTCCTATAACAGTATCAATAGCGCTACAAAACAGCACCTAAAAGATGCATGATGCACCAATTTTTTTCCTCCCTACCTTGAAGAATTAGTAAATTTCAACATAGAGCCAGCGAGTTGAGACAAAAAAGGATGCAATTACAAAGCCATAAGGAATTATCACTTCCAAATTGCCCTATCGCCAAGATAGGCATCCGGGAAACGGGATAAAATTAAAAAATATCCTATATTGATGCAAATATGTAAGTACACCGAGCTACAGACGACTCTGTTCTAAAGATTAGCAACGAAAGCAAACGAGCAGAGCCGGTGCCCATAGAAAGACTTATGACATCGATTCCGGAATGGATTTCAAGCACCGAACAGCGACATTATACGCTTCATGAGTTCAAATAGTTTGAAATTAAAAAACAAAATAAGCAAAAGAGCAAATAATAATTGAAGAGAAACTGTGGAACTGCGTGATAAAAGGCAAGGATGAGCACTTTACATGGAAGAAGACGCCATCGAGGTAAGGGAAAGCATCCCCTTGCCCTGTAATTCTCCGCTTCAGTCCTGGGAGAGAGAAAAAAAATAGGATGCGCGGCTAGTTCCGGCAGGGGATTTTGGTTTGGAGTAAAATATGCGTAAATTAAGGACGTGTGTTTTTTCATTTTTTTATTTATTTTAAAACATAAGTGTTTATTACAAAAATGAATAGAGACATAATTGTCGTATTTTCTTCATTTTAATGACATCCCTGAAGAAATTTACCTACGTAAGACGCACACAGCGATGCGTGCGATACCCAATCAGAAAACTTCACCTAATTTTAGGCGAGCTCACTCCATTAAATAAATATATTAATTAGGAATAAAACGCGCGTGACTCGTTACCCGGCCCGCGGTGTAACTCCTTTGTACCTTGATTTGTAACTTCAATATACCTCCCGCGGTCGGTCTGCTGTAACCCAATTGTAACCGCAGTATACTAGTCATATACCTTCCGCGAATTTATCTTGGGTATACTCCGCAGTACAATTTCTTGTAGTGCTCTTGTAACCGGAGTAAACCCAAGATATACCTTCAGCGGTACAGGGCTCTGTAACGCACTTGTAACCGTGATATACCCCAACTATACTCCTCGGAACAGAGTCATGTAACGTGTTTGTAACCGTGATATAATGCAGATATACCTTCCGCAGTAAATAAAAATGTAACGCGAGGGTAAGTTTTTTGTAACCTGCTTGTAACTTTACCATTTATACCGCGGGTGTAACCTGCCTGAAACATCCATATAACGTTGAACCGTCGGTATAATCGTATTGTAACCTCTTAAGTAGAATTTGTAACCTTCTTATAACCTCAATAAATCGAGTTTTATAACCTCGGTATAAGGTGGAAATCTTCATAGTAACTCTCCATTTTCAAAAACAGGCAATCGCGCGTGCTAGGGTTTCCCATCTTCGTCTTCCTTTTGTTTTTTTCCTTTGCAGAGAGTGTGGATTGCTTAGGCGAAGGATCGCTAAAATGAAAGACGTAAAGACCGAGACCACGAAGACCACTTTGTTAGAGGCAAATGTCGCGGAGTTGGGAGAGTCTAAGAAACCGGAATGCGAGGAGGCACCTCAAAAGATCAAAGGCGGCCGTAAGGACAAGAATGAGTCAAAGAAGAAGAAAGATATTGAATCTAGGTAATTTCTAGGGTTTTGTTTCAAAACTGTAAAGCCTAGGTTTTCATTTCGAATCTTTAAAGCTTGATGGTTATGTTTTAGGTTTAATTTTGAAATTCATCCTTTTATCATCATTTGATATTAACTCATTATGATGTATTATTGTAGGTTATTCAGCGCAAAATCAATGAACTGCAGGTGTCATCCTTCTGGAGTACGAGAAGTCCTTGATGAGGTTCGACCATCAGTGGACGAGGAAACATGGAGTAAATTGGAAGAACTAAATTTAGCTCAGTTTTTTGAACTCCCGCCGCACCCTCAAGATCATATTCTAACAATGCACATAATAAATTGTTGGAATATTGATCGAATGACATCCCACCTCGGAGGGAAAGAGGTAAAATTTTATGCTGACAAGGTTGCACTCCTGATTGGCATGATAAATAGAGGTTTCCCTGCATACTGTAGTAATGCCCCACCAGCTAGGATGGATGCGCAACAAGTAAAGACCACACTACTGAACTATTCAGCAGGGGAGTCCTCGAATACCTTTTTACAATTATTAATAAAGTTTTTAATGTCAAATTTACTTTTTCCCTCAAGTAACTTCATAATTTCACAAGAGTTGTCGTCTATTTGTGAGGATATTGAATCATTTACAGCTTATAATTGCCCAGCAACTGTATATAATTTCCTGACCGAACAACTCAATATCTGTGCCACGAAAATAAAGAAAGACCAGTCGTTGGGATACATTGTTGGGTTTGTATTCCTTCTGACGGTTAGTATTATTCACATAAGTTATGAAGAATAATTTTAATATAATTAACATCATTTATTAATTAAGTACAGTTAATTATCGTATCATGTTTAATGCAGCTGTGGTTTTATGAGCATACCTCCTTAGTCCTCCCAGCAGTGCCTGAGATTAGGCCAAGAATGTTGAGGTGGCCAGTTAACGTAAAGTGGAATTTGGTTAAGATACAACTAGCCTTTAAGAGGCTGACAGTCACTGAGGTGAGTTAGTTATTTATTTATTTCATATGCAATCTTATTATAATTTGGTTATAAATTCATTGTGTTTGACTCTATTTATTGCATTACAGGCTTATGATCATTTCATTGAAATAAAAGACAGCGAACATCAATTACTTGCCACAGCTCATGATGAAACATCCAGCCCCAAAAAACATCTCCCACAACAGGACACTCATTCCCGACCACCATCTCCCACATTCATTCCTATTTCTGATGTAGTTCCTTACCGCAGCATTTCAGAGTCAACACATGCCCACACATATACAAATATCAGTCCTCCTATCATTGGTCTTCAAGAAATACATGCACTGCTTAGAGATCATCATAAATTGTTCATAGACTTCAAAGGCGAAGTTGACAATCGTCTTACAAATATAGAAAATACAATTACAGAAATAAAAGCTGAAGTTGTTTATTTACATAAAGTAATAAAAGAACCTGGTGGGGAATTACCATCGAAGCGGGCCATAGCGTCCCCACTAGGTAGCTTAATTCGAAGGATTAAAGTCAAAAAGGATAGAAGGAAACGACAACTCAGTTCCCCCTACATGGTATTTGAACAAAAAAAGAAAAGCAACCAGCCCAGGCAGCTACTGAGGAGATTTAAGAGGCATGTACATTTCAAACTCATGATAAAATTAAATGCTTCTTTAATTAATATAATTACCATCATCTATTAATTAATAGGTTAGAGGTGTGAATAAGAGTGATGCAGGTCAATCGCATCATTTGTCGTCTGTTAAAGAAGAGGCTGAGGATGTAAATAAGGGGGAATTAATAACTTCATAGCCTACTATAAATGATGATATTATTGTTGACCAACCAATTGCATATAATAAGGAGGAGACGGAATTGGAGGAGAAAGAGGAGGATCAGGAACATATTGAAACACATTATGTTGATGAAAATTATCCTGATAAGGTATACATTTTTTTCTTTATTAATTTCTATAAAGAAAATAAATATTTAAACTATACAGTATCATTTCCTTATTTCATAGGTTTGTCCAGCACCACTAGTAGTTGATTTTCCTGCCAGAGAACAAATTCCGTATTATATGCGGGAAGCAATCGACCTTTGCTGTAGCAAATTCATCGACTTGTTAGTGTGCTATGTTTTAAATTTTTCTGTGTCGTACTTTCACATAGAATTGATTCAACATTCATATGTTTAAAATGAAGAGGTGATTTAGTTATTAATATAGGACATGTGTCATTACCCTGACGTTATCTGGATGAACTCCTCAAGGTGGGTTGGTTGGGAAATGAACAGGTCGATTGTTTTGCAATGCTGATGGAGGATAAAAGATTTCAGTCACCACATTTATATAGATCTTACTTATATGTCTCTCCATGCCACTGGGTAAGTTTTTGCATACCTTTCACCTATAACGTATCTTAATACATCTAACACACCAACCTCGGTTCTTATGTGATATGTCTCTCCTTTTTATGCAGCTGTATGAGGCTGGAAATGTTAAAGGATTTGTAGAGAACATAACAACCTCAACTGCTGCGAACACTGAGTTGATTTTACTTCCAATAATAAATAATCAGCATTGGACATTATTAGTGGGGGCAATAAAGGAGCGTAGATGGAGATTTTACGACTCCTTACCAAATAGAATGCATATGAATATCACCGACGCCATTGTAAGTATTTGTATATATTACTGAGTGGTAGTGAAGTTGATTTAACAACTCATACTTAACTTCAAATAATTCTGCAGATTAAACATTTCTGGAATGATGTTGGCCACGCTTTTGATTTTGATATGAGAAAATGGCCGGTACATATGGCCAAGGGCATACCAGTACAAAGCAACAATAATGACTGCGGAATATTTGTATGTAAATATATGGAAGTACTTGTGCAAAAGAAAAAAGCTAATTGGAAAGAATACTTGGAAAGACAGAAGTTTATGCCAATATTTAGAGCTGAAATGGGATATAAGATATGCAAATTTGCTATATCGAGAACATGATCACAGGTTGATGTCTCTTACCATTTAACTCTTTAGATACCCAAAGAAATCATGTATACTAATTTCTTGATTTGTGTAGTTACATCAACAGAGTTTAAAGGATGCATGCTGCGGGAGTTCAAATTTATTGTGGGGGGAGCAGCAGGGCTGATTATACACAATGTAGATAGTTTTAGAAATCTCGTTGTTGATGGACCATCTTAGATTTCTTTTTCTGGCAATGTAATATACGATGTAAAATAGATTATAAATTTTATACTATGTTTGAATTTAGCTGTGATAATGTACTACAGGATTTTATCATATGAATTTATCTGTGATAATATAATATATATAAATTTTGTACTATGTTTGAATTTATCTGTGATGTATATACAAAAGTTTTAGATTAATTTTACGTAAATGGCTGTATCATATCCGTAAATTGCTGATAATGTAATATACGTAAAAGGTTGCATCATATCCTTAAATTTTTAAAACAAATTTTACTACTGAAAAAGAAAATCTGTGATAATGTAATATACGTAAATGGTTGCATCATATCCTCTAAACCTCCCATAAAATGTATATGCCTAAGCTAATAATTACAACGTCAATGGGCCCTTGAATAATGGATGCCAATTCTCATCTATGCACCATACCTTTCTCTATAGTGGGGATCACTCAATCTGATAAACAGAACTATTAGTGAACCAAGGAATGCAATGCAATTATCTGAATTTTGTTGCAGTTTTTGTTTTATGCTTAGCTTTTAACAAGAAAGCACTTGAGGAAGAATTACAATGCAACTATCTGAATTTTGAATTTTTGAACACGTTCCAGAGCTTCTTGTTTCCCATTTACGAATTTTTAAACACGCTTCAGAGCTTTGCCAAATGGTAGTTGGAATGATGAATGAAAAAGTATGATGCTTATGAGAAATTGATCATCATGCTCAGTAAGGGATCATCATGCTATGAGAAATTGATCATCATGCTCTTCAGAATGTATAAATCTTGAATCAAGAAGATTAATAATCATCTTAACAGATAAAAATAAGAAATATATATACGGAGGAGAAAGCCAATATACAGTTAAGGCATTTACATACATACCACCCCATTCCTATGTAGTTACATATCTAAGACTTAAACTTCACTTTTTACATTTATACAACCCAGATCTTTCATATCACATTAAAAATGCCATTATTTTAACTCTTAAGAAGTGAAACACGCCTTTCCATGCAAATGTAAGGTGGCATGCATTTGAAAATTGAAGTTTAGGATTTAGATATATGTAAATATATAGGAATTAAGTGGGATGTATGTAAATCTCTATCACAATTTTGTGCCACAACAACTCTGCACAATGTATAAAACCAATCAGACATATAAACTAGTCATTAACAATAGATTACCAAGCATAACTCAACATAGAACTAACTCATCATCATAGACAACACATAAGCTGAGTTTGTGGCCCACAGTAAGCAAACATCAAAATCAATTCATAAGTGTCTTTGCCAATAAATTTAAATATCAGATAAAAAAATTTACAGCTTTTTCTAAAGTGGTATTTACATACATGCCACTCAATTCATATGAATTTACATATCTAACACACAAAATTTGTTTTTTACATTTATACAACTAAATCTTTCACTATGAGAAATTACATAGCTCAGTAAATGTAGAGTTAATTTTATAGGAATGAAACGGTATGATGCTTATGAGAAATTGATCATCATGCTCAGCAAGGAAAAAATCAGCAAGTCAATGCTATGAGCTTCTTCAGACATCAGGAGATAGTTATTATATGAAAAATCTTTTTGAATCTTTACATACACTGAGAATGGGCTCCAGCGTTCAACCAATGATGTTGAGATTGTAAGATATGGTGCAGAACATGGTCGTTTCATCAAAAAAGGTGAATCACAAATAATAATACATTTCAAACTTTATCAAGCTTGATAAAATCATGTGAAGTACACTAATATTTCCTTGGTAAATCATTCAGGCAATCAATTAACAAATATCTTTAAAATAAAGAATTCCTATCACCCACTAATATCCACGAGATAAAAATTCTTCTACAGCTATGATTTGCTTAAGTAAAAATTAATTTCTATGGCTATGATGCCCACATCTTTTACAAAAATTCACTCCATGGAGGCATTGTTGCCGCATCCATCGACTCCGTCATCATGGCAGTGAAGGATTCTCTATTCCGTGGGGCAAAGGAATTCTGCAATGGATGACAATGTATTAGATAAAACTTGAAACCACCCGAAATAACATATGAAATCGAACAAATCACCATTAAATTCAAACTTGTGTTAGGAAATTAGGAAGTGAGCACATGGGTTGATGACACTGTGATGATTCTGGTTCTTCAGATATTGAAACATTTTTTTGTTTTCCTGTATATACAATATATATGGCCGAAAATTAATCGTCTGCTGAAACATAAGAAAAGGGTTATGGTTTTCGAATATACCTTTGGTTCTTTTATTTTTCTCCCAGAACCCTTTAAAACCTTCATCCGCATTTTGGCAGAATCAGTAAGACTTGATTCATTGTTGACAGGCTTTTTATGTTTCTTTTGTTCGCTCCTACCTCTAGAACCTTTACCAACCAGTATGTCATCAATATCTAATGACAGTTTCTTCATTGACTCTCTCATGCGCTGCTCAGCTTCTGGATTGCCCTTTGCTTTTTGGGTGCACTGATAAGCTATTTTTTGCATGTGTGCTTGGAAAATTAGGTCGCCTTTAATATCATGCGAGGATTGTGACTGTTGCAGATGCATGTACCCAAAACTATTATACACATCTCTTTTTGCATTTTCAGACCATCTCAGTAATAAATATTTAACAGGTATCTTCTTAATATGTAGAAAGTTTAGGACCCTAAGAGAGTGTGAACATAAGATCCCTATCATTTCGAACTTCCTACAACTGCATTATATATCCAAACATGAACTGTCGAAGTGAACAACCCAAGTAGTGTTGAACATGTGGTCATCTAAATTCTTAATAAAAAACTCATTCTCATTGTCTGTAGATGCATGTAATTGAAGACCACAGGACCCGTGTACAAACTCTTCCTCAAACATTGTGTATAATTTCCTTGAGTAAAATGTAGTTGTCTGCCTCAATATTGGGCTGCTCTTCGCAACAGGAGTAATCATAGATTGGTCACATTTGAAATCCTCATCCTTTTCATTTCGCCTCCATGTTCTCATTACATTTTCGATGCCCAAGAAACAATCTGTAATATAACTAGTTGGTTTTGAGACACCATGACATATGTTATTAGTTGACTCACTCCTATGTGTCGATAAAATTCTCATTCAAAATACATCCTTATTAAAAGTTGTAGGCAACTTATGTCTAATCTTGTACGTATCATCTAATCAACTATTGTCCTGGAGATTACCTGTCTCAATCATCATCTTCCATGCATCATCAAATTCCTCTTCAGACTTGCATTTGGTCAAACATTTATAAAAAAAATTACTGACAATGTTATTTCACACGCCGCAATGAACCTTTGTAGGCAATTTCTTGTATATGTGCCACCGACATAATCTATGTCGTGTATTTGACAACATTTCCGCTATTGCTCTAGCCATAGTCTGATCCTGATCAGTATAGATTGTTATTGGATGATTATCATCCATAATATGGATGAAGGTTTTAAAAAGCCATTTGAACGAGTCTGTCGTCTCCTCCGACAAGAATCCGACTCCAAATAAAACATTATGCCAATTGTGGTTAACACCAACAATAGGAGCACAACATAGGTTATATTTATTTAACCTATAGCTTGTGTCAAATATAATCACATCTCCAAAGCAGTCATAATCAAGCCTGGATGTCCAGTTGCTCCAAAAAAAAACTCATTAGCCTGCCGTTCACATCAATTTCAAATCCCATTCAAACATGCTATCCTCGGCGCTTCTCTCTACAAACAACTGCAATAAAACATTTGCATCACCATTTTCAATTCTGCATCTCCTCTCCCTCTGAATGAAATTGAAAGCATCTGTCTTTGTGCATTCCAGGTTCTCTACACCCAAACTTCTTGGACTAGGAAATTAAAAATGTCTTTTGGTCTAATCCCAGATTGTGTCATGGATCTAAGCACATCAGCATTTACTTCACTTATCTTTCTGTTGGAACGCAACACGTGCTTGTCACCGGGGTTCGGTAGTGAGTGGTTATGCGATTCAACTAATTTTTTAACTGTCCAATTGCCTTCCTCATCAACTCCGTAACGGATCATTGCAGGACAGTCTGTTCTTGTTTCTGCTCTTCTATATTTAACAGTTTATGTAATCTTCAGCTCTTTCTTAAAACCTGCTCTTCCACATACATAGTCCTTCGTCTTGATATTTCTGGAGTTAGTCCAAAATGTAGCGTGATCCTTGCAAACATTGAATCCAATATGATGAGTATAAGCACAATATACTTCATAAGCTTTTTTCTCATTGTGGACAAATGTTTCGAGTAATATGTTTCTTCTTTGCTTGGTACAACTAGCATTGCTCTCACCAAACTGCAAGCAATAGAATAAAATGTTAGACTCAATAGAGAGTTAAAAAAACATCCATAAACTTCATAATGACACCCCAAAATAAAAAATCAACAACTAACCTAAAATCATATACCTCTAAAAACTTGAGTGCAATGAAGGATATATTAATTACCCCAATGTTTACTTCACTGTATTTATTACACATAATACCGTGCAACTATGCAAACATGCCTCTGTTTAAGAAAACCTAGATCTAATTATAATAAAACATACACAAAATAGAAGAAACATAACACAACATACATACAAAAAACAAGTATATCAGAAATATAAGAAAACCATTACAACAAAGAAGATAAAAGAAAACCCTAAACTAATTATTATAACAACACATCTCCAAACATGCCTCCATTTTAAGTTCTACTTCTTCTGTCCTGTCCGGATAACGCACATCTTCTCCTTTTGCGTCATGCACTGCGTCGAAGCACTCTCTGTAGTCGTACTCCATCTTCAAGCTCAAGAGTGGAAGGTCGAAAAGCCTGAAGCTGCCACTGCAGGAGGAAATGACCGGAGAACAATGAAACAGTAAACCTAGCTGCTTAAATACCATGCTTCGCGCTCACCAATTTAAATCATGTACAACGAAGTAACATTCAGGTTACAAGCGTGGTTGCAACTGAAGGGGTATAATCCTCTATTACATGGCAGTTACAACGGGGGTACAATCTCTAATATATGCGGTTACAAGCGTTGTTCCACTGTACGAGCTTCAAAGTCTATTATATGGCGGTTATAATCGAGTTGCAGCGATAGTACAAAGCTACTTCCATGGCTTTCAGCGTTATATGGAGGTATATAACGAGTTACAAAGCTATTTCTGCGATTTCAGGCAGGTTACACCTGAGGAAGGTACAGATAAGGTATATCACGGTTACAAACGCGTTACATAGCCATGTAACTCGGAAGGTATATCTTGGGTATACACCGGTTACAAGCGCGTTACATGGCCCTGAACAGAGGAAGGTATATCTAGGGTATACTACGGTTACAAGCGCGGTACATTGCCCTCTACCGAGAAAGGTATGTGGCTAGTATACTGTGGTTACAATCGGGTTACAGCAGACCGACCGCGAGAGGTATATTAAAGTTACAAATCGAGGTACAAAGGAGTTACACCGCGGGCCGGGTAACAGGTCACACACGATTTTATTCCGAATTAATATATTTGTTTAATGGAGTGGGCCCGCCTAAAATTATGTGGTGTTTTCTGATTGGGTATCGCACACATCGCTGCGTGCGTCTTACGCAAGCAATTTTTTTCCGTGAAACTGGCGCGCATTTTCTGTCGGGACACCCGACGTACCTCTACGTAAGGTGCAAGTTATTCCTGAGTTATTTTCAGGTTATTTTCAATAATATCGAAATAACCCAGAAATAATCAAAAAATAAAGATCGTGGGTTATTTCTGGATTATTGAAAATAACTCAGAAATAACCTGAAAATAACTCAAAAATACCCTGCTCCGCACGTAAAGCTGCGTCAGTAGTTCGCACAGAAAAAAATTTGGTAAAACTGGCCCCACTTATTTTCAAAATATCTAGTAAGAAAATAGTACGCATATCACATAATTCTAGTGAACTCTCATGTCCAACATAAAAAATTTAATATTTAAATTTATAATAATTTAGTATCATAAAGTTTGCATTAAAAGATGTATTTCTCCTTACAAATTGTAATAATAGTTAAGAATTTGAAAACCGGGATCGAACATCAAATCATAAGAATGAAAGATTCAAGATTTATGAATTTAATCGAAGTTGAATCGGATGACGTAATAATTAATAAATATAAAAACTAATTAAATATAATCTAAATTATATAATAAAAAGATAATAATATAAATAAATAAGTAAATAAAATACCTTTGAGCGGCTCTTTTTACAAAAAAAAAAAAAAAAAAAAAAAAAATTCTCTTCTATAAGACAGCCCATTCTTTACCCAAAAAATTCTCTAATATTTCTCTCTCTCTATATATATAAAACCTCATTTCTATTCTCTACCCCCAAAATCACACTCTATATATATAATATACTTATAGAGGCAGGATCAGCTTTTTTCTTAGGGGCAAACTGTCTCCCTAGATCTAATGTGAGGAGAATTAGGACAATGAATGCCAAATTAATATTAAAAGAGAGGCAAAACTAATATTTCAGGAGGGTCAAAAAGTCAAATTGCTCTCTGATATAAGTAAAAATATGTATGAATCGTCTGCTGCATATGTAAGCATGATTTGGAATACGGGACATTTTGAAATCCGAGGCAATGCTTTTGTTTTTCTTAAATTATAAGGTCGTGCGTGGGAACTATAACCAAGAAGATAAAAAATAAAATAATATATACAATTTCTTAAAAAAGTTAAATCCATTCTCTTATTTGCAGGTTGAATCACTAATCGGTTCACAATAGTTCTAGGACAAAAATAGTCATTTATATATTATGGACCGGACCAGCCATCGGTTACTAGTCGGTCCGGTACAGTTTTCTAAACACTGTTAATAATAATATTTTTTATGTGATATCAAAGATTTAGGTACGATGTATGTTTATATAAAATTTGGGTGTTAGATATGTAAATATTAAAAAATGAAAAAGACCACATTATTGGTCATTTTTTTCCTTTTTTTTTTGGCTTTCCCTTGAAAAAAAATAATATGAGACCCTAATTTTAAATAAGGGCCCGTTTGGGGCAGCTTAGGGCCCATTTGGGGCAGCTTATTTTGCTGCGGCGGCGTTCTGAAAACGCCGCCGCAGCTTTTGTTTCGGCGTTTAGGGCTGCGTTTTCAAATCGCCCGTAATCGCGGATGCGATATTATTCGTTCCATCGAACGCGGGGGAGGGGCTCCGTTCGGCGTTGGCTAGGGCTTATTTCCCTCTTGTGCCCCTGTGGATCTCTCGCGCTCTTCCCCGTGATCTCCTTCACCGATCTTCTCGTATGTAAACTTCTGTTCGTACTTCTTCCCCGCATCTCCTTTGATCTTCTCTGGTTCGTTTATGCGGCTCGAATGCTATATTTGGTATTCATGTGGTTTCTTGTTAGGCCTACAAGGCAACTACAAAGCTTTTGTTCTTCTATATGCTCTAGAAATGTTCTCCATAGATCTTCTCTGGTTTTTATGCCCTCACGTTTTGTTTTTTTGGGATTTTTAGCTCTTACATTTAGGGATTTTTAGATCTTGCTCTAGAAATGGATCACATATTACAGTGCTCTGGAAATAGATCTTCTATATGTCGCACTCCTTCTTTGAGATTTTGGTTTACAGTTGTTCTGAAAATTTGAGTTATTCTGAAAATTTGTTCTCCCTGTTGTTCTGAAATTGGTTCTCCCTGTTGTTCTATATGCCAAGTTTCAGTTTTATATGTCTTGCAATACATTTCGGTTTGAGATGTTCCAAAAATTGGAAATAGGTAATTGAGCTTTACAGATCCGAAAATTGGAAATAAGAAATTAGGTAGTTTGATGTGGCTTGGTTCTCCATGTTGTTCTGAAGCTTGGTTCTCCCTGTTTCATTGCAATTAGCTAGTTTGATGTGACTAATTTTCTGGAATTCTTGGTTGCTAGTTCCATCAAATCGTGGCTTTGATCTTTACAGTTGGGGAAATGGCTTTATTATTTGCATTTCAAAACAAAGCTATTAGAGGCTTTGATCATTTCTTGTTCGTGTGCTTCATTACAAAAGTTGTGTATCATGTGCTTCATTCCTAGTAGACAATTTATTTAGGAGATGTTATGTGAAGTTTGATCACAACAGTTTTGTAAAGCTATGATAATAGGATGCATATATAGCTCTCAATGTGTTTACAGTTGGTGGCATTTATCTGTTCATTAATCTGTTCATTCGTAAATTTCATGTTGGAGATGAATATATGGCTTGAAACTGTTTTCAATGCATTTCATATGGATAAATCTTTCTTTTGTCTTCTGTTGTTTGTAAGTTTCCATGGCATTTGAACGTATATTGGTATCTTTTGATGGAGTTTTAGTATAATATTGAAGTCTGTATCATTATTAGGTTAATAATTTGGTTAGAAACCTCTTGGACATAGCTAATTATGCAGAAATTGCTTTAAAAGAATGTAGGCGCTTATTGCTACTCTTTCAGTTGGTTTTCAGTTGCTCTTAAATGTATTTTATTGATATTTTCTTCGGTAAATCTTACTACTATACAAATTAGAGATTTTTTTTAGGTTGAGAATTGTATGGGACATGCTGCCTAGTTTAATGTTATTGACCATGTCTATATTGACAAGTTCTTGGAGATTTTTTTCAATTCTTTTAAAGCTATGATAATAGGATGCATATATAGCTCGAAACTGTTTGCAGTTGGTGGTAGGGCTGTCAATTTGGCTCGTTGTTCGCGAACAGCTCGTGTTCGGCTCGTTAAGCAGCTCGTGTTCGGCTCGTTCGTTAAGCCTAACGAGCTGAACACGAACAAATTTTTAAGCTCGAAATGTAAACGAGCCGAACACGAACAAAAGTTTGTTCGCTCGTGTTCGGCTCGAATTGGCTCGAAAATAAATATATATAAATATACATAATACATATTCATAAAATTAAATATTATAAATTATAAATAATTAAATTTTTTTAAAAAATAAATTATCATATTTAAAAAAAAACTTTTCTATAAATTATAATATATAAAAAAATATTAAGAATAATATATTACTATTACTTATATACTATTATATATTTATAAAATATAAATTACATATTTAATATAATATATGATAAAATGTAACCCTAACAAATAACAGCGCTCCCTCATTCTCGTCTCCCATCCACCGTCTCCTCTAAAATTTGCGATCGCGACTCGCGAGCTGCCTCCCTTATTTTCCTCTGAAAATCGGCGAAAGGCTTTCTGGTGCGAGAGCTTAGGGGTCTCCATTCATGTTCGTCTGCTAAGCTCTGGATCTATTTCTCTTCGGATAGAAAACGTTGGCTCGACTGCTCGGTTTCCCTCATTCTCCTCTGAAAATCGGCGAAAGGTTTTCTGGTGCGAGAGCTTTGGGTTCTCCGTTCATATTCGTCTATTAATCTCTAGATCTATTTCTCCTCGGATAGTAAGCGTTGGCTCGACTGCTCGGTTTTCTTGCTTGGTTGCTTCGTTACCTACAGAGGTGTTAGGTTTGAGTATCTTTTCTCTATTTTTTCATATTTATCTTTGGATTCACCTCTTAGCTTAAATTTTCTTAAATTTCTTTTAGATTTACTTAGATTTTTTGAGTGAAACCTAGTGTTTTAGGGGTTTTGACAATGAAATCTCGCATATTGCATTTAGATATGGTTTTTTATGGATGAGATCTGTTGAAAGGGTTGTTGAAAATTTTAAAAAAACTGATCTCTACTTCTCCTTCTTGGCAAACGGCAGTGTTGGCACGATCGACTGGTATTCTTGTTTGGTTGCTCGATAAACTGTTTAAACTGTATTAAATTTCAGTCAAGTGGGCTTGGTTTTATAAAAAAAATTGATTGGCTTGATTGTTCAGATTTCAGATTTCGGTTTGCAATTGAGTTTTAATGTCGACAGTAGCATTGTTCAACTATAAAATGTGGCTTTCAATACGTCATTGGTCTCTTGAATTGCAGGATTTTAATCCAATTAATAGTACTCGAAAACAAAATGAATTGCTCTCTCCTTTTTTTCTTTTGTCATGTTAAGTTTACGAGTTTGTGACACTTTTTATTATGCCTAGCACATGAGTTTGTGAGACTTCTTCCGTTATTCAACACATGAATCCGTTGCACTTATTTTCTCATGCCAAGCACATGAGTTTTTGAGACATCTTCTTTTATTCAGCACTACTGTCATTCACTATTTCACAATCATAAATTTTTCAAAGCTCGAATTGAATGATAGAGATAAACTATTCCGTGTTTGCTTTTTTTTGAATGTAGGATTGCAAAACATCTTTGGTAGATATGACATTGAATTGGTTTTTCATTGGAAAATATAAAATGCAATTTACCCACCATTCAATTTATTAAATGACTATTATTCCCCACGTGTTTGATCATACTGTGTTGAATTGTAGGCAATGCTAATGACAAACTTATTGCCAAAATATATTTTCATATGTTCTTTCGATTAGATTTTTTATATTTTTTAATAATTTTAATTCATAGGAGTTAAAATATAGGTTTCGAAGTTTCTTCGGTTACTATGTCGGCAAGCTGGTTTCTTGTTGGCTTATTTAGAATGCAAATTAACCTTCTTTTTAGTCTTTCTTTTATGAAATATTTATGCATCACATGTTTGATATATTAAATTGTATTGGATTGTGTGATGACAGGCTTATTCTCACAGTATATCATCAAAGTTTGCTTTCATTTGATTTTTAATTCTTATAGCACGCGCTCACACACACTCACATATTGTATGAAAAAGAAATGGCTAGAAAACATGCTTTGCACACACACACACACACACGCACACATTCTTATAGCACCCTATAGCTATTTGTACATAAAACAACTTAAAAATAATTGAAAATTAATAATTGCAATGAATTTGACAATTAAAATTGTTATCCAGAACTTTCAATCTTGATCTGTTGAAGGAGAGAGCAATATGTGAACACTCTCATTTTCATATTTTGCACATAAATTCATGTCACTGATATTGCGCATATTCCTCATCTTTTATGTATGAATCAGTGGTTTCATTTATTTCTTCTTTAACAATTCCAATGCCCTCAATAATCTCCATCAAATGGTTGGTAGAAATTCAAGAGACTAATGTGGCCATACTATTACTGACTTTTATTCTTTTGAGAAATTTAAATGCACCGATGTTTTTTAAAAGCTTATATCATTTTGAAATTTTAAGAGAGTGGATATTCTATCAATCATTTATTATCATAGAGTCTTTCTATCATTTATTACTAGCTATTATTTGAATCATGTTTATGTATTTTTGACTTGGTAGTATGTGTACGGTGATACTAATTATGAGTTCTTGAGTTCATTTACAGTGCAAATATGTATGAACTCGATCTATCACAATCTGAATCATCTAGCAATAAGTTGATAGTTATGTCAGAAGCTCATAATAGCAACGAAAATGTCAATCTTACTTTGCAAGGTACAGAGCAAGAAGAAGTTCCTCATGTTGTCATAGATAATAACATTGAAGAAGTCGTTACTAAGATTGGTAGGAAGAGAAAGTCTACAGTGTGGGAGCATTTTGTGGAGGCTACATTTCCAGTTAAGGGGGTCACAACTTCTTTTTGGCAATGCAAATGTTGTCGATCGAAATTCCATAAATCTAAAACAGGAACCACTTTTCAACTTCTACGTCATGTTAGAGAATGTGTACAAATCAAAATTAAAAGCAAGAAAAACGATGATCTTTTTGAAAAAAAGGCAAAAACTGTTAAATTTTATGCCACTTGAACTTGGTGCAGATATTGAGATCCCAGTATTTCATGATCAAAAAACCTACGATCATCATAAGGTTAGAGAGATCATTTCCAAATTGATTATAGTGCATTAGTATCCGTTTAATATTGTTGAGCATACATGGTTTAATATTCTATTGAAATCCTTGAACCCTAATTATGAGAAAGTTTTAAGGAATACAATCAAAAATGATTGTATGAAGATTTTTGAGTTTGAGAAAGAGAAGTTAAAAAACAATTTAGGGATATTCATAGGTTTTCATTAACATTTGATTGTTGGACTTCAAATCAAACAATCGGCTATATGTGTATAACTGCTCACTATATTGATCATTTTTGGAAGATTCAAAAACGAATCATCAATTTCATTGAATTGGATCCTCCTCATGCTGGTACATTCATTTGTGATGCTATTTCTCATTGTTATTAGATTGGAAGATACAAGATAAAGTATCTACAATCACCTTAGACAATGCTAGTAATAATGATGTTGCTGCTAGCTTGCTTCATTCTAATTTTATGGCAAGAGGGAAACTACATTTTAAGGGGCGTTTTTTTCATGTTCGTTGCTGTGCGCATATTTTAATATTATGGTGCAAGTTGGTTTAAAAGAGATTCAAGACATCATTTATAATATCAGAGAGGCTATCAAATATATAAAGAAATCGCCGGCAAGGTTGCATAAGTTCGTTAACATAGCCAAACAATTAGGGATATCAACATCAAAGGGTTTATGCATTGATGTTTCAACAAGATGGAACTCAACATTCTTAATGCTTGAATCTACTCTTATTTTTCGTAATGTGTTCACTCACTTTGCTGATCGAGATAATAATTTCAGTTTGTTGCCTTCAGATTTAGATTGGGAAAAATATGAAAAAATCAGAAAATTTCTTGCTATTTTTAATAATGTGACAAAAATGATTTCAGGTTCTTCCTATCCCACTTCAACGAGAGGTTCTAAAACAGCTGTGATGCATATAAAGAAATTGTTGTTAGATGAGTCATCTTCTTCTAATGAGTTTAACAGAAATATGACTTTAGCAATGAGAGGTAAATTTGATAAATATTGGGGTGAATGTAATCTCTTAATGTCTATCGCAGCTGTTTTAGACCCTCGATTGAAAATTAAGTTTATACAATTTAGTTTTGCAAATACATATACATCTGTTGAGTCAGACTCTAAAACTCAACAAGTTTAAGATGTTTTGTGGGAAATTTACAATACTTACGCAAGTGATATTGCAAGTTCCAGTTCTACGAGTGGCAATGTTTCATCAAAGTTGTCAAGTGATTCCGTTAATCCAGAAAGTTTTGATTGCATGCTCGCATTTACTGATTTTGTTGTTTGATCTGATTCTATTCAACCATCAAAATCAGATCTACAAGTCTATCTAGAGGAGGGTCTTTACTTGCCAAATCAAAATGAGAAATTTGATATTCTAGAGTGGTGGAAGTTGAACACTCTCAAATATCCTTGCTTGTCCAAAATGGCTAGAGATATACTATCAATCCCAATCACAACAGTTGCTTCAGAATCAACATTTAGTACCGGTGGAAGGGTTCTTAGTGATTATAGAAGCTCGCTCTCTGCAAATACTGTAAATGCATCTTTTTTTTGTTACTCATTATTGTTGTGTGAATATTTATGGATAATTTCAAGATAACTTAAACAAATATTTAAATATTATATGTTACTCATGTAATGTTGAAATTTTCAATTATCTGATATTTTTAGCAGTTTATCAGCTTGGTTTTTCTTTTTTTTTTTAATTTTTAATTTTTTTTAAGTATTAAAATGCTTCATGCAGCTATGCGCTTTTTGGTAAGGATGGCCACCAGGTTCCTCAAGAGCTCGTCATCAAAGTTAGAGAAGTATTTGAGATGCTTCAGCAGCATCAGTTCATGGAGTCGGACTAACAGTTTCATGAAGTTATAATGCACAGAAATTAGTTTTAGTTATTTTGAGTTGTATGTAAAGCATAAAAAGACTTAAATGTTCAATACAATTATTTTTAGATTTAGATTTTTATTTTAAGATTTTATTTGTATTTTTTTTACTCTTGTTTAATTTGTACATTTTAAAATTTGTAATAAATTGATTCTTATTTTTTAAGCTTTTGTCAAATAATGTTAATATTCTTGTAAAAACAGTTGTAATTAATTTTGTAAAGTTTTTTGAATTCATTATTTTTTTAAGTTAATAAATTTCTGAATTTTTGTATGAAATTTGTCCTTGAAATATTTTTATACAAAATTATTATTTTTTTTAAAAGATAATATTTATTAAAAATTTTTATATTCTAACGAGCCATTTTCGAGTCGAACACGAACATGAAAATGTAATTCGAGCCGAACACGAACACACTGTTCACGAGCCATTTCGAACACGAGCCAGATTCGAGCGAGTCAAACACGAGCCGGACCTGGGCTCGCTCAAGCTCGGCTCGTTTACAGCCCTAGTTGGTGGCATTTATCTGTTCATTAATTCGTTCATTCATAAATTTCATGTTGGAGATGAATATATGGCTCGAAACTATTTTCAATGCTGTGAATTTCATTGTGGTACAGCAATAGGATGCAGCCTCTAATAGCTTTGTGAAAAGGAATTTCATTGATATGTAGTTTTATCAAAAAATGAGTGTATATGGCAGTTGAATATCTTGCAGCTGGAGATGTATGTATGCGTCGAAAGTGTTTTGAAGGCATAGTGTTATGATAATAGGATGCAACCTCTAATAAGTTGGAGATGAAAATGTATAGGTTGATATTCCCAGATGAGATCACACCAGACTCCCATATATTGTGGTTGCAACAATGACACTACATAACTTCATCCGAAGACATTCCTCACGATCAGATACAAACTTTAGTTTGGCTGACAATGACGAACTAAATGTCTTCGACCAAACTCCTGGAATTGTGGGTGGGAGTATATTATCTGATGATGACGTAGACTAATGAATTTGGAGATCATGAAGGTGAAGGTTTGGCTTATATGCTTGCTTTAAGGGAGTCTATCACAGATGCTATTTGTGGTTGTTGATCCACTAAGTTTTCCTTTAATAAAGTTATAGGTTGATATTCATATGTTTTTAATTTTGGCTACTTCTATAATACCTTAAACCGACATTGACTCTTTTGTTATTTTCGCAGTTATACAAACATGAGTTCTAGGATATCAGGTACGGACAGAGGGATTTTGTGTTATTTTGGACTACTGTCTCTATTGCTAATGTCACGTAAGGAGCATAGCTTTGGGAGACAGATCTATGGTTGTGCTAGAGGTGTTTCAACTCGTTGTGGTTTCTTCCGGTGGGCTGATAGTCTGACATATTACACTGTCAGTAGTTGTGCCAGCAGTCATGTGAATCCGATGTTTTCTCAGGCTGATCGTGCAGTTGAGGATCGACGTAGCCAGAGTCTTAAGTTAAATATTTTAATATTTCTCCTTGTTGTTGTACTTGTATTTGTACTTTTTTTAGTTCTCCTAGTACTCGTTAGAATGTGAGAACTGTATGATATCTTTTAGAACATCTCTGTTATTATCGTATGTGTCTACACTATATGTTTCTTTTCTACCAATAACCTATTCTGAATAAGCTGCCCCAAACAGTTTCATCTGACAGGGGCAGAAATGTCATTTAACCATCAATAAACTACTCTAAACAAGCTGCCTCAAACAGCAAGCCAGATTATTTTGATAATCTGCAGATTATCAGATTATCAGAATAATTTGCTTATCAGCAAATTATAAATAATCCACAGCTGCGCCAAACAGACCCTAAGTTTATTTCGAATAAGTTTGGGTCCATTCACGCGGTAAAATTAGGGTACATTCATAATTTATGAGAGTGACATTTTAATATATTTTAGATAAACAACTTAAAATATTTTAATTTATGTTTATATTAATTTCGTAGATCATAAATTATTCTTTAAATATTTAAATATTAAATTATCTAAAAATAGAATAAATTTAGGCTTTTTAAACTTATCTTATTAGCATATTCATTTTGAGTGAAGCACCCAAAACCGAAGATTATTTGGAGCTTCAATTCATGTTACGATGCTTTAAATTATATTCAAGTGTTTAATTTGAGCTCATTTAACATCATATTGATCAGTTTCTCTTTTTTGTAGTTTATACTATCGAAGATGTTACTTTAATTATAAATTTGTTGAAATCAGTGATTGAATTTTCCTTAGTTTAACTCAAAAAAATATTTATAGTAAATATTATATGGATATTCATGCTAGAGTAGATCGGTTTTAAAAATAAAATGTAAGTATTTTAAGAGATTTTTAAAAATATTTCTATGATTTAAAATTAATGTTTGTTTTTTACTACTACAAATTTCAAAAATTGCATTAGTTTTTAAATATAATTTTGTTAACTTCTATTAACTAAACGTACTATGATATGTCATCAACAAATTTTCATCATTCGGCATAATTCTTGGGAAGATTAACATGAATTTTGGAGCATTTTTTAGCAATTAATGTTCGATCAATGATTAAAAGTCATCCAAAATTCCGATTTCAACAAACTTACAGTGAAATTAACTAACTCAACAAGATGGACCCAATGATAGGTCATCGCTTTTGAGCAACTCTAACCACCACCTACCTATTACTATCGACCACCATCTGTCACCGCCTGCTCCATGAAACGAAGTCCCTCGTGGAGTCACACTGTGCATTGTGGAATCACAACGTATGCTGCGGAACAATTGAGCATTCAGCAGAGGAATAAGTCGTACAGTAAACCATGTAACAATGCACTATAAATATAGTGCAACAACACACCTCGATGATAGTGTAACAACACACCCACATACGATACGAGGATGCCTACCGAAGATGATGTAACAAAGTGCTTGGTGCAACAATACGCCCCAATGATGGTAGAACAACACATCCTATATATTGTGCGATGATGTCTCTCAATGATAGTGTGACGATGCACCATACATAAGATGCAACAAAACATCCTGATGATGACGTAATAACACACCCCACATACAGTTTGACATTGTCTTTCAAAGGCTGTGTAAAAATGCATTCTAAATATGGTGCAACGACACACCCCTATGATGATATAACAACACACCCTATATACGTGGTGTGATGTGGTTCTCGAAGATGGTGAAACAATGTATCCCAAATACAACGCAACGACACACCCTAATGACAGTGTAATAATACAATCCACTTATAATAAGACAATGCCTTTTAAAAACAGTGTAACAATGCACCCCACATATAGTGCAACAGTGCCTCCCAAAGACGGTGTAACAAGGCACCCCACTTACGGTGCAAACACGCCTACCAAAGAAGGTGCAACAACACATATAGTGTGATGATGCCTCCAAAAAATGGTGTAACAATGCACCCAACATACGATGCAAGGATGCCTCTCAAACAAGGTGTAACATTGCAGCCCAGAGATTGTGACTTTCTTGGGACTCATAAAACTCTCTTCTTATAGCTCAATGCTATGACTTAACTGAACAACTATGACTACATGTTCCATGACTCATGTAGCTTCTAACTCTAACCCGTGTAACCCATAGACATCATTACAACTCACCATTACATCCTATGTGACCAATTACGACCTATGTGGCTCACAACCTGTTCATCTCTTAATTTTAGCCTCCAAGGTCTACAGACACCATCATAGCTCACCACTACGGCCTATGTGACCAACTACGACCTATGTGGCCCAAAGCTTGTGTATCTCTCAACTCTGGCATTTGCAACCCATAAACATCATCACAACTCACCACTATGGTTTACCTTACCAACTATGACTTACGTGGTTCATAGCTCGTGCAACTCTCGACTCTGACCTTTACAAACCATTTGAAATAATCATAGCTCGCAACTGTGGCCCACGTGACAAACTATGAAATTACTAGTCCATGTCTCATGGAGCTTCTAACTTACGCCTTCATAGCCTACACCTAATTGGTCTACGGTTTGTGCAGCTCTCAACTCTAGCCTATGTGACCTACAAACATCATAATAGCTCACTATTATGGCCTACGTAGTCCACAACTTGTGTAGCTCCCGACTGCAGCTGTTATGACCTACAAAAATTATCATAACTCATTGTTACGACTACACGATCAACTACAACATATGTTGTCCATATCTCATGCAACTTCTAACTCTGGCTCCTACGACCTACGTACATCTTCACAATTGACCACTATGGCCAACATAGTCTACACAGTTCATGTAGCTCCCAACTCCAGCCCCCATAGGTTATGAACATCATCACAAATTACCACTACGACCCACTTGGCCAAATATGACCTACATGGTCCACAACTTGTACAATTCTCAACTTTGGCCCTTGCAGCCTATGAACATCATCACAACTCATCTCAATAACCTACATAATCAATTACAACCTACATGGCTCAAAACTCAGCAACTCCCAACTACAGTCCCAATGGCCTACAAACAACATCATAGCTCACCAATATGAATTACACGACCAACTATAGCCTATTAGGCACATAGCTCCTCCAGCTTCCTACTATGGCCTTTGTGGTCAATCGATGCTCTTGAAGCAATCATTTGTGATCCATGCGACCAACTATTACCATGGATTTCAACTATAATCTATACGATAATCTGGCACTATAACCACCTTCTACAAAATTCATGACAAACTACTGCCTCAATTTCAATTGACTCCGCCCTTGAATCCTGCTATTACTGAGAACGATATTCATTAGAGATAGATTACAACTATTATCGATGAACTGCTATTATACATTTACAATGATCAATTTTGTAACTCCATCTTCCCTAATTTAGAAGAAGAGTTGACCCGTGTACTCACTGTTTATAGTAGATTATTTCAACTAGACTTGGCTTCGTAGTTTTTTCTTTCCCTTTCTAAGATTTTTCACATAAAAATTGAGGTGTCTCTTCCTCCCTCAGCTTATTTACTTCTCTTTAATTATCTGAGTGTGTGTTGATTTTTCATTCAACTCTAAGACACTTAATCATTACTCTATTGACACTGACATTCCAACACACATCAAGATCATAATTTACTATGAAGGTCATTTGAGTTTTTGTTTAGATATCTCTAATCTCTGAAGCTACCTCAATATAAATTTGGATTGCGCCAATATATTTATGTTTTAATTTGGTACCAGATCTTTTTTATTTGTTTGTTTATTATTAAAATAAGATTGACCAAATATATGAGAATAAAATCGTAAGGGGGGCACATTCTTTAATGTGTTCCTATGTTTAATAAACAATTATACTTGTCATTATTTAAATATTTAAGAGAAAATTCACTATTTAATCTTCATTTACTTCATCACTCAAACATAACCAACATATTGTAATTTAATCACTATAATCAACTCAATAACCTCAAATTGCAATATGTAATTGAAAATATTAATATCTAATGTAATTTGGATGCACTAGTGAAAAATAAAATGTAACTTGTGTTTCAAGTTGTAGAAAATATATATTTTATTGCATACCAATGTGTGTTCGATGATTCATGATGGAAGAGCAATAAATTAGCTTATTAGTGTAGAACGAGGTCCGACACTCACACATATAAGAAAAAATAGAGAGAGGAGATACCACAGTTTTAACGTGAAAAGTTATGGAATGGAAAACCCACTAGGAATGGTCCAGTTGAAGAAATCCACTAAGGAATTTTAAGTACATATACTCACTCCTTTTGAATTATAGAAGATTAAATTATAATGTTGATATACAACGGTAATTTATCAATAGTTGTAACGGGTACTAAATGTTGTGGTTGATTGTTATAGATTCAGTAGTTCATTATGAATGTTGTAGGTGGTGATTGTAGTGTGAGCTTGTTGTAGAGACCAAGGTAATAGTTGTACATATAAATCGTAGTTGGCAGCTTCATAGGTCACAGAGGTCGAAGTTGGGAGCTACATGAGTTTAGAGTTATGTAGGTTGTAGTTGGTCACGTAGGTCGTGATATGTGATCTGAACCACACTTACACAATTATTTAAATTCCGAAAGATGGTCAAAAACTTGAACCAATTTATATTTAATGGCTAGTGTGCAAAATAAATATGATATAAAATTGATTAATGACTTACATAGTAGGGTACTACTCAAGTATACATATCGTTTCAAGTCATATAGAATTTTCTTTAAAACCTAGTATCAAACCCACACGGAATAAGTGAATTTATATGTCAACTTAGAAATATTTCTACTTAAAATGTAAACAAACTTTGTAGGTGAATAATATTGAACTGTTTGTAAAAGGAATTAAACTAAAGTTTGCTAACTATGAATTAAAGCTAAAAGCAACTGCAAATTTTCTAAACTACATATGTGTAAAGGAGTAAAATTATAATAAAAAGTCTTTTCCTTTGCAAAGAGATTGTAATTAGTCTAGAAATTAATTGCTTAAAGATAAAATGAGGTTTTGTGACAAATAAGAGCATACCTATTGTTTACCCTCTTCCGAGTACATAAAGAAGATTGGCTAATCTAAAGTTAAATTCCTGATTGATATGGTTGTGCTGAGTAGATTCTAGCCTCTCACATCCGATTACCCACTGTGCCCTCTCTATCAGGACCAACTAGGCCTCAGGTTCCGAACTAAAGACCAAATTGGTTCTAGCCCGTCACTCTAGAATCATCAATTCTACGCCCATCAAAACTTATCTCCTTATTTATTTGCACTCCCATATGAATTTGGCTCCCCTCCATCCAAGGTTTAGTGTGATACTCACTAGTTGGGTAAAAGCATAGCCCTCCGGGTAATTATATTTCATAACAGATTTTAACATCACAAATGATCAGTTTTCAAAGTAAATTAAGAACCAGTGAAAATACTATCATAATTTTATGGAATAAAAGAAATCTTCAAAACATTCTAACCTCACAATTGATTACTTCTTATTGCAAGGAAAAAGATAAGAAAACTACTCAAAATTCATAGGGATAACAAAACAAAACATGATATATATTAAAAACCAAGTTTACAAGACAAAACTTAAACAAAAGTACAATACTTATCTCAAACACTTTCCTAAGAAATCCTCCAAAGTTCCATGACTGATTTTAACTCCACAAGACTCACACAAGTCTTAATAAATAGTCACAATCACAAAGACTCACCACACTGTCACTATGGTTGCCGCCTACTCCAATGATGGTCTAACTAAACTATTTTTAGTACCAAGGTGCCCAATCGTGGCGCCTAGGCGCCAAACTTCTAGAACATCCTGACACCTAGGCATCAGGTCAATTTTTGTTCTTTTACTCCATTTCCCCTATTTTTGCTCCATTTTTTTGCTCCTTTTGCTCTTAAACTCCATTTCTTGTACCTGAAATAAAAAACACTCAAAATACCTTTCATTAAAGTGCAATATCCTTAAAAATGAGCATGAAATGCACACATTAAAAATAAGTAATTTTAAGGCGTGTCAATTCCCCTAAACTTAAATGTTACTTGTCCTCAAGTAACCCTTGCACCATGTAAACAAAATAAAATAACTTATGGTTGTAGGTTTTACTTAAAGAATCTTATAGTTTTGCCTTAATAAATGTGATAGTGAAAATTTTAGAAAATATTTTTCAATAACTCATGTTCGAACTAAAATGTAAGGAAATCTAGTAATAAAGTTAGAAATTCTGATTTTCTATTCATTTCAAAAATAGTTGTAATTTTTCAGACTTAAGAATCTTAAAAGAATTAAAAGAAAATAATTATATGAGAACTCTACCAGTAAATATACTAATATTATTAAAATTTTTAAGAATAAGCTCAGAAATATAATAATATTTTTCTTTTAAGATAATTCAAGTGAAGCCGATTTTTAATTAGACCTCTCTTCTAGCTTCTCCCCACATATTTTTCTTTTTGCTTTTCTTTTTCTTTTAATTTTGCTTTTATTTTTCTTTTAGGATCAATTTCAATCTTTTCTTTTCTTTTCTTTTTTATGTGAGGATTAATATATCTGGATAGCCTTTATTGATTTTGAACTTCACTATCCTCTTCTTAAAGTTAAAAACTTTTCACATTTCTTTACTTGATAATGTGTATTAGCTTTGAAAATGATTTTTCATATAGTCTCAATTCTTTTTGAAATATATATCTATTTTTCCTAGTGTTTCAAAAATACAATGCTTCATTCTCTGTATAGTAAAAGCATATTCTTATACTTTTATTCTAAATATCTTGACTTTAGAATTACCCTTTATTACAAAAAAAATTTACTTAAGTCTACTATAACATTTATAAAATAAAAAATATAGTTATCTAAAGCTAACACCACACACCATAGGTTATGTTAACATAATTTTAAAATTATATAGTTTATTGAGGACAAATAAAGTTTAACTTTAAAAATTTTTTCTCCCTCTCCCAAACTTGAATTTTTAAATAGTGCAAAAAATTATTGTATCTAACAAGTGTGAAGAGAGAAAAATTTTAAAAATTAAATATCTATCACAGGGTTCTAAATGTGAAATTAGTACAGGTACAAAAAATAAAAGCGTGTATGTGTAGCGGTAAGTAAATTTCAAAAACAAGTTTAACAAGTAAAGAACTACTGTCACATACAGGCAATGTATATATAAAAAGGTATTAAAAATGCAGTGAAAGTAAAAAAGCTTTAAAATTCTCAGCTATAGAAAATAAATATAGCATAATGTTCAACACACCACAACAACAAGGGAAAAAGTTCATGACAAACAGGGAAAGTAACTACAAACACATAAAGCTACTCCTTCTCATCCTCCTCCTCCTCATCAGTGCTCAAAAAGGAGGGTAGTGAGGATAATCAGGAAACTCAGCACTGTGATCACCACGAAAAAAACTCACTAAGGAAGTGTTGAAGTTAGCTTCATAATCACTCTTCCTTCTCATATATTGTTCTAAGTGGTTCCAATGATCTTCATTATCCTAAAGCTAACATTGAAGAACATATTAGATTGAAATTCTAGTGCTTGATCTTGAAGCTCTTCCCAAACACCAAGAGGTGGAGCAGTAACACTTGGGGTAGAAGGCTTAGAAGTAGAAGTAGATGGAATATCAGCAGCCTTACCTTAAGTTCTTCCTTATATGCCCATACTAGCCTTTCCAACAGGCTTTAGTGGATTAATTTTCTCGTCCCAAGTCTCATATTCAACTTCGGATCCTTTGTAGATAGTAAAGGTAAGGGAACGAAATCCCAAACCTGCAAAAGAGCTAGCTCTGATGAATGTGTAAATAACCTTGAAGATAATAGAGCCAACATCAATGGTTTTCATCTTCTGAATGCAATAACTCAAAATGGCTCTCTCTCGATTCACCTCGCTCACATGATTAAAAGAAAGTAATTTATTAGAAATTAAGTAATGTTATGCCTTTGATGTGGCATTAAGTGCAGATAAGGAAAAATTTACCTTATGCTTGGTCCTGATCTTCCAAACTCCCTGCCCATCAGTAAGGTAAGCAATAATCTCATCTAGCTCTGAATCAGAAGGCTCAAAATTTGAATAGAAGCAATCTAAATCAGGAGTAAACCATATAAAACATAATCCTTCTGGGAGTGAACTCAACTCCCCTCCCTTGAACAAATATTTTCTCCTTCGGTGCTTCAAGTAGATTTGTATAAAACTCCAACACTACAAAAACAACTGCTACAACAGTAAAGTAGCGGAAATCTTCCCAGTGTTGAGCAGCAATCAAACTTTCCACCGCACCACCAGGACTAGAAAAGCTTCGCTATGCAATAAATTTTCTCGATAATAGAAAATCATTATATTTATCTTGTGCTTTAAGATTCACAAATTCCATATTGTCAAAAATCTCTTTCCCCTTTCCTCTCTTTGTCTTAGGATCCATCACAAAAATCTAACAAAATTCAAAATAAATTCCAAATGAAAGTTCTAAAGACTCCTACAAGAGATTTTTAAACAAAGAAACACTTCCACCATAGATTTCTCACAATAATTTCCAAATTGTTTTTTCAATTTTTGGCCTCTACACAATATAGAAGAAAGCCATGGTGAAATAACAAAATTTCTATGCTAAAATATAGGCCTTACTAAGAAAAGAAGAAATTTGGTGATTTTAAGCTCTAAAACTTGAAGAATAAAAAGTTTGAGAATGCCTTAGGAAGTGTGTCACACAAATGGGAGGAGGAAGAATAGGCTTCAAGCGTAAAAGTGGCTCCAAACCAGCCTATTTTGTAAAATATGGTGTTATTTGGCCTGTTTTGCTAGACTGGTGCTTAGGCGCTGGTGTCGGTGCTTAGGCGCGTGCTTGCAAACTGGTCTGGCGCTTTGGCGCCAGATTTTGATGCGTAGGCACCAGCCCAAATTTTGAAAATTTCAATTTTTTTGAATTTTCAAAGTGTAAGCACAACAAATTTAAGGCTTCCATACCATAATTTGACGTCCTAAAAACATTTAATCATCTTTCAATCGTCCATTTTCACAAATATTAAACTCCCAAATTTTTTCTACAATCCACATAATTCAATCATTCTAACAACACAAATTCACTCACAAACTTAATATAGCTTCATTAAGAAAATTTTAGTTGCATTAAAGCAGATACAATGACCAAACAACAAACGCTAACAAAGGTATTTCTCGTAGTACAAGAACACATACATACTTCAAAGGTCGACACAACAATTACAAACATAAAGATCGAGTTTCTAACTCACATAAACTTTCAATCACTAGCAATTATTGTCACAATTGTATTCTACATTCTTGTGCATCGTTTGATAGTTACGATCAAGCAAGTGGTAGAAAGGAACGTGAGGAAAGTCTTCAACAACTTTCTCTCTGATCCACTTATTTTCATGGTACATATTTACCTTATACTTCTGATAACAATCTAAGTGATCAAATTAGAGTTTCATCTGCCACTCCAAATACTCATATTGATGATACATGCCACTCAATTTTTTGTGTAGAATTGATAAATCCTCTTCAACTTTCATCAATTTGTTTGTGATCCACTCAAGACTTAGTGCAAGGAACCCATTGAAGTAAGTTTAGGCATCTTTGTGCACAAACTTCTTCTCATTCGCACCAGCATTGTTCTTACTCTCCATTGGAACAAGAAAATTAAACCAAGCACTCACTTCTTCTCCAAAGACGTTCTCTTAGGCCTAAGATACAAAGTGTCAAGATCCATAGACGGGATTAGAGAGGTTTTAAAGGAAAGAAATGGGTTAAAATTGCTGGGAGCAGTTTATCCCATGTTCTATAACTGTGGTGCCCAAGCTTCAGTTTTTGGCACTTAGGTACCAATCTTACCGGAAGATGTCGCTCACGTGTCATGGTTGGCGCATATGTGTGAGTGCCCAAATAAGCACTGTTTCGTCTCGCGTCAAATTTTTCTTGTCGCGATCTTATTTCAATCATCAAATTAGTAGTGTGTGCCTCCTTACATATTGTAGGTCTCAGTACTACATCACAAGGTCCATATAACAACAAAAATCATAAATCAATCCACACAAATAACTATGAGTTGTCTCCTACAAAACGCTTGGTTTAACATTGTCAGCCCGACATATCCAATGTTTTACTCTAGTTGACCCAACATTAGGATCTCTTCATAAAAAAGCTTGTTTTAACAAATGTAAGGTTTTAGTCTTTGTCTGTTTACTTTAATTATTCGTTCAGTTTTTGGATCTTTAAAGTCTATAGGACCATAAGGATATACTTTTATTACAATGAATGACCCCGACCACCTGGACTTAAGTTTTCCGTGAAATAATTACAATCAAGTGTTGTGTAATAAAACCTCTTATACATGCTTAAAATCTTTTCTTAAAATTTTATGATCATGCCAATTTTTAATCTTTTCTTTATAAATTATAACATTCTCATAAGATTTATTTATAATTTTCTCGAGTTCATTTAACTGCAGTAATCGTTTCTCACTAGCATCTTTTAAGTTATAATTAAATTCCTTTATCGCCCAACAAGCTTTATGAACTAATTCAAGTAGCCAGTGATAAGCCTATCCAAATATAAGCCTTTATGGTGACATTCCTATAGAAGTTTTGTAAGCAGTCCTATAGGCCCAAAATGCATAATCAAGTCTAGCAAACCAATCTTTCCTATTAGAATTTACATTATTTTCCAATATTCTTATTATTTCACAATTGGATACTTTTGCTAAACCACTGGTTTGAGGGTGATAAGTAGTGACAATTAATGTTTCAATTCCAAAATTTTAAAATGACTTCCCCCTATCTTTAATGATCACTCTTGGAATTCCAAATCTAGTAAAAATATTTTTCCTTAAAAATTTTACAGCACTTCGAGCATCACAACGAGATAAAGCAACAACTTTAATTTATTTTGAAATATATTCCACGATAATTAGAATATTATATATATAAAAAAATATGTATATATATGTATATATATGTATATATATGTATGTATATATATGTATGTATGTATATATATGTATGTATGTATGTATGTATATATATGTATGTATGTATGTATATATATGTATGTATGTATATATATACATACATACATATATATACATACATATATATACATATATATATATATATATATATACATACATACATATATATACATACATATTGGCGGCACTATTTTTGGTGTGGGGTTTGCCCGTAAGAAGCTATCGGTCATCAAAATTGAAATCTCGTTGCCCGCTTCGGAAGGACGTTAAAAAAAAATTTAGTTTTGAAAAATATGGAGTCAAACTGACCCCATAATTTTCATAGTTTAGATGAAAGAGCGCTTTACCTCAAATCTTGTATCTATCCCAAAGGATGAACACAAGAATTGAGGGTGAGGCTCGATCAAATAAACTAGAGAAAGTTATGATATCCGTTTAATCTACGAAACCAATATATTAGCCGACAAATTCCCCTATTTAATATAAGAAATTAAACAGGGTTTACATTATGCTGGGTTCGGGAAAAGCTTCCTATAAGGGCAAGCCCCTATAGTTAATTACATCTTAAGTAACATAAATTACTTAAGAATACTCTCAATAGAATCAAGAAAAATTATCTTCAAGGAATTCAAATGGTGAGGATATTTCAAAGATATTGGATGGAGAAATATCAAAAGGATTGGTTCAAATGTGGAACATTTTGTTTTGAAATCCAAAGGAGGAAATACTAGAGGATGTCACAGATTCGAAGAAAAACTTCGGTAACTTCCCAAGCTATCCTATTATTTGGCTTCAATTTAGGAGAAATTTTTTAGATGTTTCATCCTGCAATTTTTTATTTATTAGGATTTACATTTGTGTGAAGCAATCAGCACAAATAACCTTGAAGATGTGAGGATTTAAGTCATGACGAATGACTACCTCGGAGTTCTAAAACAAGTTTAGGGCTTATATTGTACAATATGGTTGTACAAAGGCCTAAAAAAAATGTGTTTGAGGATTTATGTTGCACTAGGCAAACAATCTTGAATTCCTATGGCTTTGTTATTTTAAAGCTAAGGAATGGATGTATTAGTGTAGATCCTCTTGCTGTTGAAGATAGCCGGGCTGCCCACCATATAAACTCCATGTTCCTCGTTGTAGCAGAGTTCAAGTTTTCTAGGTTATAATGTCAAATCAGGTGACCTTATGGTTAAAGTTCTTTAAATTTTTATTATGGGCATATTAAAGTTGATTATAGCGACACCGGTCAAGATCCTACGATTCCGTCGTCCCGACACCACTATTTTCTATTGGAATCACTTAGTCCAAATGAACTTACTAAACTCAACTTAATGAGTTCTATAGTTTCATTTAGACCATGGGAAAACTCGTTAGCAACCGTAGGTTACCTCCTCCGAGGGTTCCCGATCTTCCAATAGAGA
>NEWO01000060.1:1519976-1561556 GCA_003013225.1 Phalaenopsis aphrodite
TATACACACACACATATATATCTCCAAAAGATGGTATAAATGGTCTCATAAAATCCAAACTACATACATAAAAAAATTTAACTTACAAAGTAAAATTTAAGAGCATTTCATTTCTCTTATAAATGTTGCCTACTATCTGACACCTATCACATATTTTTATATAAGTAGTAACATCACTAAATAAAGTAGGTCAATATAATCAATATTGCAAAATTTTAAATGTAGTTCTATCCACTCTAAAATATCCCCCAAAATCATATTCATGACATTTTTGAATAATTTTCTTGGTTTCTTCAATTGGTACATATCTTCAGATGACTAGGTCCTTACATTTATTATGTAACCCAAAAGTAAAATCTTGTGTCGTGAATGAACTTCTTATTTTAGTAGCTTTCTAATTTTTACGGTAAAATATTACTAACTATATATTTAACTTTATCTACATACCATGAAATATGCCACTCACAAATAGAGCATAATTGTTCATAAGGAAGATTTCAATTATTTCAAAATCTTTATTACCATAATTTTCCTGTTATAGTCTCGATAAATGATCAACTATTTGATTATCAGTACCCTCCCAATCCACTACTTCAAAATCAAACTCCTGCATCCGGAAGACCCATCTAATTAATTCTGGTTTTGTATACTTCTTCAACATCAAATATTTAATAGCAAAATAATCAGTATACGTAATACATTTTGCCCAAATATGATAACTTCTAAATTTATCAAAAGCATACACTATTATTAATAACTCTTTTTCAGTAGTGTAATAATTAATTTGAGCTTTATTAAATGTTTTACCGGCATAAACTTTAAAAATCTTATCATATTTATGATCTAATACTACCCCAATACCATAATCACTTACATTACACATTAATTCAAATGGGTTTTCCCAGTTAGGTGAAACAATAATAGAGCATTGATTAATTTCTTCTTTAATAAATTGAAGGCAATTAGGCATTCCTCATTAAAATCAAAGTTGGTGTCTTTTTCTAAAATATGACATAGAGGCTTGATAATTTTTGAAAAGTCTTAAATATAGTTCTTATAGAACTCAACATGTTATAAAAAACTCCTAATTCCTCTCACTGACATAGGAGGAGGTAATTCAACAATAACTTAAATTTTTGCTAAAGCTATAATGCAGGTGGATTTAGTGTGTTAATTTTGTAAATATTTTTCAATATTACAAAATACACAAGGTAGGTACACTAGTAAATATGAAATTTAATCCCAAAAAAAATAACTTTAGTGAAAACAGTTTTATCTTTTAAAAATCTTTAAATTGTCATATCTCTTAAAAATAATGCAAGTATATGTATCACCCAAGTAATAAATGACTCAAATTGAGTCCTAGATATTGATCCTACAGGGAAGTCGGAAATGTTTATA
The DNA here is from genome assembly GCA_003013225.1 of Phalaenopsis aphrodite. Lineage (NCBI taxonomy): Eukaryota > Viridiplantae > Streptophyta > Magnoliopsida > Asparagales > Orchidaceae > Phalaenopsis > Phalaenopsis aphrodite. The sequence continues at coordinate 1,521,378 of NEWO01000060.1, forward strand.
AGTAAATTCTTAAAATAATAATGTAAACTACAATTTAAACTACAAAAGTGAAGTACAAAATTTAAATCTAGAGTAAATGAGTGAATGTTAAATAAAATACAGTTAAAAGACTAAGTTAATTAAATTAATTGCTAAACTTTCAAAAGTAAAGTTACGAAAATAAAACAAGTTTTTGTATGACAAAAAGTTCAAATTTAAGAAAGCTTCCTTCCCCAATATAATGAGTATATGGATTGTGAAGAAATTAGAATTATTTAATATATATATATATATATATATATATATATATATATATATATATATATATATATATATATATATATATATATATATATATATATATACATATATAAATTAATTTGTGCTAAATAAGAGCACTCCTTTCCTTTACCCTCTTCAAAGTGCGTAAAGAACATTGACTAATCCAGATTTTGGTCCCTAATTCTGTGGTTAGGCTTGGAGGATATTAGCTATCACTCTAGAGCTCCCATTACTCCCTCACCTGAGGGCTAACAATCTCACATTAGTTTCCAATCAACTAGAACAAATTAGGGATTTTAATTTGTCACCTTAAAATATCTAATTATGCATCCAACAAAGTGGATTTCTCTATTTATTTGCACTCAACCCTATGGATGACATCCTCTCACATGGAATCAAATGTGATTTTCCCCATGTTGTAGAAATCATAGCCCTTTCAGATCATATGTTTCTCAACACATTTTAATATTTCAATTGGTCAGACCGAATAGTAAATGAAGATCAGAGTTCAAATCATCACAATTTATTGGCATTTAAACCATATAAAAAAAACAATTCTTTACAAAATCATATCTCAAATTAGAGAGAAGGATAAAGAAGACTACTTAGAATTCATAAAAAGGATACGATAAAACATGAAATTTATATATAAAAATAAGTTTACAAAAAAAAGAAATAAAAGAGCACAACTTATCTCACAATCTTTTCCAAGAAAGTTAATAGAAGTTCTCTTCAAGCACTTTCCCTCTTCACAAGCACTCTCAATCCTCTCTTAGAAGTGTAATGAAGAAGAAATCTCTCACCCTCCCTCTTCTCTTACAATCATTGAAGAAAATCTCCAAGCCCTTGAGTCTCTCTCTCTCTCGCCTTCTTCGAAAATCCCTCACATGCATCCTCTAAAACTTTCTTTAAAGCCCTACACTTTCCTCTCTTTTATTAGAGGCTACCTCCCTCAAAAAAGAATTCAAAATTCCCTCTAAAATTATGTTCAAAAGTCAGCCCTTTTGAATTCAAAAAACATGTTTATTGATCAAAAAGACATATCCCTCAATAAAAGAACCTCTCAAAGTGTCTAGATGCATTGAATCACTCTATAGGGTGTTTAGAACAAGTGTCCCTTTCGAAATTCATGCAAAATTTCTCCTGAACCTCCTTAAGCCGCAAAAAGTTGTCTCTGGTGCTTTAGCTGCTTCAAGCTCCAACTTGCTTAAGATCGCACTATTCTTGGTTTTGGCACTTCAGGTGCCAAATTTGGTGCTTCAGGCGCCAGCTCTCTGTCAAATGGTGCTTCGGGGGTTAGTTCTCTATATAATGTCACTTTAGGCGCCAGAATTCTGAAATTCGCTATTTTGGCTTCATATTTCGTCCTTTTTTGTTACTTTTGCTCCAAATGCCTAAAGTTGATATACCTGCAACAAAAACATGAAAATACCCTTTTTTACAGTACAATATCACAAAAAATAAGCATAAAATGTATACTTAAAATAACATATTATTTTGGTGTATCAAAATCCCCCAAACTTAAATATTACTTGTCCTCAAGCGACACTTTTACTACATAAAAGCTGACACTTAGGATAAAGATTAACTTATAAATTATATACTTTAGTTTAAATAAATAAAATAGTAAAATTAAAAAAAACCTTTTATAACTTTGATTCAAACTCTAAGTCTAAGAGTACTTAGTAATCAAATTTAAGATTTCTAAATCTATATTCATTTCAAGAAGAATTGTAATTTTCATATCAAGAATACTTAGAACATTCATACGAAAAAGAACTTCATGAAAACTTTATTAGTAATGCTACTAATATTCCAATATAAGTTTAGAAAATGTAATAAAACATTTTCCTTAAGTTGATTCAAGTGAAGCCAATTTTTGATTAGGCATCTCCTAAAGCTTCACCTCACTCATTTTTCTTCTCTTTTCTTTTCTTTTCTTTTCTTTTTTCTCTTTTTTTCTTTTATTTTCTTCTTTTTATTCAAGATCATTTCAATCCTTTCTTTTCTTTCTTTTTTAAATGAGGATTACTATATCTGGACAACCTTTAATAATTTTGAACTTCACTATCATCTTCTTAAAGTCAAAACTTTTTACCTTTCTTCACTTTATAAATTCATATTAGTTTATGATTTTTCATAAATTTTCATTCTTTTCTTTTTACATGAAACTTTAAAATTTTTAATACTTTAAAAATACAATTTCTTTTACTTTGAATAAAAAAAATAGTCTTATCTTATCATACCAAACATCTTTAACTTAAAATTGACATTCATTATTAAAACTTTTACCTAAATTTACCAAATTGTTTACAAACATAAGTATAGTCATTTAAAGTTAAATCTCAATATCCCAGGTCATGTTAAATTAATTTTAAAAATATAGTTAATTAAGGACAAATAAAATTTTGTTTACTTTTTTTAAAAGAAAATTTTCTTTCCCGCAAACTTAAATTTTTAAGTAATTTAAAATTGTTCAGTACAAAATTTAGTTGGTAAAAGAAAATAATAAATGCATAAAAATAAAAACTAACTTATAAAGGATTTCTGAGTATGAAACTGGGTTCTGGCATACTGCAGGAACTAACTTTAAAAATACATACAGGCTTTAAATAATCAAATGAAACATAATATATTTTAAAGATTTTGCTGAGAATTAAAAATGAAAACAAAAACTGAACAATACTAAAAATGTTAAAAAAGTAAAAATCTACAATTACTATTACAAATTAGGTCTACAACACATCATTAAAATGAAAGTTCTCACTACAACAGTTTTAAAATGACAACAAATAACAGCTAATAAAAATAACTAACAAATATCAAACAAACTAACTTCTAATATATTGATCTTCATCGCCCTCCTCCTCCTCCTCCTCCTCCTCCTCATCATCATCATAATCTTCATCATCATCATCATCATCATGATCTGGAGCATAAGGAGTGAAGCTGGGGCAAGTTGGAAATTCTACATTATACTCACCCCTAAGATATCTAACCATAGCCTCCTCATAAGCTATATCATGCTGAACTCTCCTCTGCTTATATTCATCATTGTAAGTATTTTTTGCTTTAATTCCTCCAATCCTATTATGCATATTCAAAATATCAATCTGTTGAATCATGAGTTGCTCCGTAATATTTTCAAGTGAAGCGGAGAGAGAAGTAGATGCCCTGCCTACCTCCACTTCTGGACTCAACAAATGATTCAACTCTTTGAACCATATGCTTCCCAATAAGATTTTGTGGCTGTGGCTTTTCCTCATTTCTATGGGACTCAACTCTTGATTACTCACATAAAGTGAAAATCAGGGCAGGGTAACCTAAACCATTAGCTGTATCGCTACTAACTATACTCCGAGCATGATGAACTATAAGAGCACCAACATTTATTGCCTTCATTTTCTAAATGCAAAAGTTTAGCACAGCTCTATCCTTCGTTACTTCACTCAGATGATTTGTTGGCAGTAATTTAGCAGAGATGAGGTAGTTTCATAGCTTTGAATTAATAGTCATCATGGAAGCAGAGAAGTTAACTTTCTTATTATTTTAAATCTTCAATTCTTCTCTTCCATCAGTCAGAAAGGCAATCAATTCATCCAGTGATGAATTAGTTATCATGAATGCAACATATTCACAATGAAATGCATTTCTTAATCCATAAAATGCATTGATCCTTTCTATAGAAAACTCAACTTGCTTACCTCTCACCAGGATGTGATCATCAGCAGTGAATCACAAGTTGACATAAAAATCCCAAATCATTGGCACAATCACTACTGCAGTGAAGTAGCAATATCTCTCCCAATCTTTGGTGACAATCAATCTCTCGTTCTCACCAACCGGATTAGCAAATGTCCATTCCTGGATCAACTTTCTTGATTCCATTTGAGTATTGTAACAATGTTGGGTTTTAAAATTGATAAATTTCCTCGAGTCAAAATCTTCTGTCGACTTTCCTCTCTTTAATTGTGGAGCCATTGGAGTTTCTATGAAAATCCAAATAAAATCTAAATAAATCACAAAATAAAAAATCTAACTCCACAAGTATGATTATGTGGTAAGGAACTATTCACCATGAGTTTTCTTCAAGTTTTTTCCATTAAAACTTCCAAATTTTGGATCTTCCATAATTTAGGAAAAATCCATGGTGAAAATAAGAAATTTATAGGTTAAAGTTAAGCTCTTACCAAGAGAAGATAAAATCTAGGATCTTTGGCTTTCGAAATCTTCTCTAATGCACATAATGGGAAGCCCTAGGTCACGGGATAGAGGTAGGAGACAACCTAAACAGTAAAAATGGTATTTTACTAGCCGATTTTGTAGGCTTTTATACAATCTGGCATTTTCAAGAATTTGACACATCAAGCGTCAACTCTCTATCAAAATGGCACTTCAGGTGCTGCAGGCGCCATGCCTTAATTTTTTTAGATTTTGCTTTCTGAAGATAAAATTTTTTTTAGTCACAATTAAACATTAATCTAACACCAAACTTTCAAAAACAACACAAAAATCACATTTATATATAAAATCCGCGCTATTACAAACTAACAATTTTCAAGCCAATAAACATCTAATTTAGTGTCCAAATCAAACCAAACATCCCAAAACTAAATTCTAAACATCAAAATACCAAATAAAAACTTAAATAGAGTTCAACAATGAAAGTAAATTCAATCTAACACAACATAATAAGATAAGCAAACAATACGAAACAAAACGTTCCATGCATAAAGTAAGTTCAAACAACCCTTTCACTCTCGTCCTCCCATATATCTTCCATAGATTGGTAGTGCATGTACAGGTTGTTGAAAGGTCGATAAGAAAATTCAATAGTTGAATCTTCTTCAATCCAAGCATATTTCTTGAACATACGTACCAAAACATCTTCAATACATCCAGTATATTCAAAATGTTCCTTCAGCTTCCAATCTAGATGATCAGACATTTTAGAGACATTCCCAATAGCATGCATAAGGTTATGTACCTCCTTTTCTATCTTCTTGTTCCTTTTTAAAAGTACGTTCGAACTAAATTAAGGGAGAATAGGTGATGAATTATGGGATGCTTGATCCATCAGTACAGTCATATCATTCTCATCTCCCATTCCAATAAAGTTGCAATAGACTTCATGGTTTATCAGCTTCCAAGAAAGAAACACTTTCTCCCAAATCTCATAAGGTACTTGTATTTGGCTACATAGTAGGAAAATAGTGGATGGATGTCTGATCTCTGGATACTTAATGCTTATGCACAGTATATCAATAGTTCTAATGGTATTTTTCACTTATATTTCCTTATTTTACAACAAAACCAAAAACTTGATTATGAAGAAAAGTAAGAATTTAACTTTTTAGGTTATATATATTTATATTGGGATATTTCGCAAGTATACGTATCGTTATCAAGTAATATAAGACTTTTTTATTAAGACCTGAATATCAAACCCACAAAGAAGATTATGCAATATAAACCTTTTAGACAGTTTTTCTATTTTTAAAAAGATAATTACTTAAACTAGAAATGATTTTTGTAGGAATTTAAAATTTAAATATTTTGGGTACTTTTGATATTTTAACGAAACAGTAACAACTTAAAAAGATAACTAAAGTTTTTATAGAAGAGAAGTACTTAATATGAAAATATCTTTCTTCTTATCATGAATCAGTAATAACTATAGGAATTCTGTTGTGAAGTATGCAAATTGTGTTGTACCAAATAGAAGCAACAATATTCTTTACCCTTACTAGAGATGCTATAAAGAACATTGGCTAATTTAAAGTTTGAATAGTTCTGAAGACCGGCTAGACAAGGAAGATACTAGCTCTCACTCTAGAGTTCCCTCGATTCCCTCCACCTGGGAGCTAACATTCTCATATCAGAACCTAAAACAATAAACCAAGTTGGGGGGCTTTAACCTGTCACTTTAAAGTCCTCTAACTCTACACCCATCAATGAATATTTCCCAATTTATTTGCACTCAATCATATGAACTACATTCTCATCCATAAAATTTTATGTGATTCTTTTCAATTGTTGACTGAGACAATACCAGCCCGGTTCTTACATGTTCTCACAATAAATTTTAACATTTGAATTGGTCAAATCAAGAAGTAAATGATGTGTATGGATTTAAATCATCGTAACTTCTTCCAAAATTAAATATCAATACTCTCCACAAATTTCATCCAAAACTTAATTACTTATCATTTTAAGAAGAAAGATAAAGAAAACTACTCAGAATTCATGGGGAAAACAAAACTACACATTAGTTTAAAAGAAGAAATCATTGTCAAACCAACAACAAGTCTCAATTAAAACCAAAAGTAGTCTAAAACAAAAAGATAAAAACTTATCTTAAGTCATCCACCAAACTCTTGAAGTTCCTTTGAATCTCTTCTCTTTTACAATCACTCAAAACAAAATAACAAAAAGGATAAATTAAATAAAAAGTGATTCCTGGAAATCTCTCTGAACCAACTCCCCAGAGAAGAACTTTCAAAACTTGTCATCATTTTCAGGACTCTTTTCTAAGTCCTCTCTTCTTTCTTTTATAGTTTTCCAAGTGGTTCCTTGGGATCTCTTCAAAATATGTCTTGATTCGATGTATTTTCCCAATAGGCGCATCCTTTCATGATAAATTTCGCTGGTGGTTACAACCACCTATTAAGCCAATGGGTGCCTCAAAAACCTCTTTGAAATTTGTGAAAACCGATTTTACTCATTTAGTAACTGCCACTGGCGCTTAAGCGCGAGGTCTCAGTGCTTAGTTGTGGCCTTCTCAGTTTAACCGGCGCTTAAGCGACGAATCTGGGGCTTAGGCGCCAAAACTCTTTTGCACAAATTTTCACCTTTTTGCTCCAAATTTGATCCTTTTTCACTTCTTTAAGCATTTTTTTTTCATTTTTACTTGTATCTACAAAAAAAAAAACAAAAATACCTTCCATTAAAGCGCAATATCTCAAAAATAGGTATAAAAATGTGTCTAAAAATACTATATATTTTAAGTGTATCACATACCCAACACTACTATACATGCTGACACCAACTTTAGATTAGTCAATGTTCTTTACATAATCGAAAGAAGTAAAGAATAAGTATTCTCTTATTTGTCACTACAACATTTTTAAGCATTTCATTCCTTCACATTTTTTAGGTCAACACACGAGAATGGTAGTCTTTAACATCTCAAAATTCTCCAAACCAATATATCCAGATAAGTTATCTTTAGAATTAATACTTGTATTTAAGAATAGTTGTTATACTTACATTTAATATTCGCATTTAGAAGTAGTTACTAGATAAAAACTGTCTTAATCAACCTTCTAATCTAAGAATTGATAGAAGTAGACTAGGATTCTGCCTAAGGGTTTTCTTACCCCACTTCTCTGTGGGATAGATATGGGGTCTTTAAAGAAAACCCTATTTTGCCTGAAACGATACATACACTTGTGTTATACCCATAGTGTGTAAATTATTTTCTAAATTTTATATAATATTAATTTTACACACTAGATGCTAAATATAAATTGGGAAAAGTTTTTGCAATGTTTTGGAAGCTAAATTACTACGTAATTGCGGGTCAGCTCATGATGTCATAGAAATGAAGCAACGTGCTCTCTATTTAGTAGATCCACTCACCGACGAGCTGGCATTGCTAGCCATCATTCATCGAGGATTTGTAGGTATTAAACTACACACATATGGTGACATATATGTGCAGTAATACCATAAGTGTTAGTGCTCGGGGAGACACTACATGCAAGTATGTGCCAAAAGTAAAAACTTGACTTTTCACGAAATATTCTTTAATGAATCACATAACATTCAAAAATTCATTTTCTGTATACACATGCAAGCATGACTTAAATAATTAGCAATGAACTTGAAAATAGTGCAAAGGCAAATGCAAACAATGCAACATGTAATTGATTAGTTGATCGGGCCTTGGTGGTCGATTGAACCAAAGTGATTGGTTGATCAACCCTTGTTAGCCGATCAAACCAAAGTGTTTGGATTTGTGCCTGAACCTTGGTGTCTAATCAAACTAAAGTGATTGGTTTTATTATAGAGCTTTGGTGGTTTATCACACTAAAGTGTTTGGTTTTACTAATCGAGTCTTCGTGTCCTATCAAACCAAAGTAAACAGTTTTACTTATTTATCCTTCATGACCAATAAAATGAAAGTGATTGGTTTTATCAATCGGTATTTAATTTATTATAATTATTTTTGTACAAAAATACAAGATCTTTTAGAAAATCAACTTTAGTGCTTGGACTTAGTCAAATAATTTTCAAATTTTTACAGTAGATAGACATGATTTTTAAGAACAATGTGGGAGTGATTTTGTCAATTTTTATGCTTGATTGAACCAAAGTGTGGTTTTGTGGCTGGAAGTTTAAACTTAGAAGTGGAAGATAGATGTTATAGAAAGGCTTGAATGATTGCTTCTCCCATTTCCTTGATATGAAATATATAAAAATTTTTGTTGGATGAGCATATGAAATATTGAGGTGGCCTACTAGTTCGAGATGAGGGGTAACATGCAAAGATGTAAGAGAACCATTTGACAGCTTAGTTTGTAGCTGATACATAAAATCAACATTCAATTAGTGCGATGCCCTTTCACCCCTAGATCATTAACAGCTCTAACCCTTTTTCAAAAGTTTCGAGAATCAGTACTCACAAAAGAACAGATACTACGAATACTACACATATACTACACTCACAAAAGAGCGGATACTACAGACATTGCACAGATATTACACTCACGAAAGAATAGATACAACACTACATTATAGACACCATATCCTGACTAATACATGCACACATTGGATATCAGCTACACGTACATTTCACACATCACATAGTACATCTTGCACACCATATACATATACATCATGTATCTTTGTTTGATGGATCTAAGTATTATCATATCACCTTTTTATACTGCAGATACTATATCCACACACTACATTTTGCACGACAGATATTACATATCACGTATAGATACTACGGGTTTTACACAGATATTACACTTGCACGAGAAATATATACTACACTCATACACACAATACTACGGCTTTGGTGGCTGACTGATGTGCCCCTAGTGTGTGTGTTTTTCTACGTATTTTATGTAAATTTAAATCCACGGTAACAGTGACAAGAACTTGACCTGTCCCCAAATTATGCAGCAATTTAGCTTTTCAAAAATATGGAAAAATTTTGACCCAATTTATATTAAGTAGTTAATGTGAAAAATCAAAATATTTATAAAATATATAAAATAGTTCACACACTAGTGGTTCTACGCAAGTGCATGTATCGCTTCAAGTAATATAAGGTTTTCTTTAAAAACCACAGTATCAATCCCACGAAGAAGCGATGTAAGAAATCTTTTAGGTTAATTCTAGTATACTAGGATAGGGAATTAGTTTAGAAGGTTGATTAAAGCGGTTTTAATGTATGTTAACGAAATTAAGTTTACTAAATTAATTTCTAAACTTTAAAGTTAAATTTATTAAGACTAAACAAGATTTTGTGACGAAGAATTCAAATTTAAGATAATATTCTTCCCACTACAATGAATTTTTGGTTAATGATAGAGATAAATGGTTTGAATTTGTATTGTGCCAAATAGGACCAGTTTTAATTCTCTATCCTGATTCAGTGTTATAGAGAATCATTAGCTAATCTCAACTTTGGTCCCTAAATATGTAGTTAGACTGAGAGGATACTGGTTCTCACTCCAGAGCTCCCACTTCCCTTCCCTTGAGGCTTAACGCTCGCTTTAGTTCTTAAACACTAAGACCAAATTGGAGATTTTAGTCTGTCACGCTAAAATCTCTAATTCTACACCCAACAAAGTATATTTCCCTATATATTTGCATCTGATTTCATGAACAAAATACTCATCCATGGAATTAAATGTGATTCTCACTCTGTTGTAGATCTCATACTTCATTTCTCACATCATATGTTTCACAACAGATTTTATCATTTCAATTGGTCAGATCAAAAAGTAAATTAAGAATAGAGTGAAAAAATCATCACAATTTTTTTTTATATTTTAAAATGGCACATCCAAATTATCTATTTATGTCATCATATCTCAAAGTAGGGAGAAAGATAAAGAAGTCTTCTCATAACTCATGAGGAAGATAAGAAAAAACACATATTTTATATATAAAAATAAGTTTACAAAATAAGGAAATGAAAGAACACAACTTATCTTAGACTCCTCCTCAAGCAAATCCCTTAAAGTTCCCTTGTAGCACTTTCTCTCTTTACAATCAACACTAAATTCTCTATTAGAAGTGTAATGAAGAGGAAAACTCTCACTTTCTTTCTTCTCTTACAATTCTTCAAGAAAATCTTCTCTACACACAAAAATTTACTCTACAACACACTCACACACACTAAAGCACATACACACACACATACACAAACCCCCACACACGCACACACATGAGAGGCGCCAAGCCCTTTTTTTTAAAGAGACACAAATTCCCTCCTTTTTCACAAGAGACAAATCTATTCATCCAAAAGACATGTCTCTTCATTCAAGAGCCTTCTTCAAGTGTTTAGATGCATTGAATCACTTCATGGGGTGCTTGAATCACTTGGGAGCCTTCTAGCACAAAAAATCGGTCTATAACAGTCCCGGACACTGTCGGTGTCAGTTTGGGAGCCGTCAGCGCCACTTTTATTTTCTTCTATGGACTTGGGCACCGTCGCCGCTGGTCTGGGCGCCTTCGGTGCCGGTCTACAGTAGCTCCACTGTTTCGCTCCGTTTAACTACGTTTTAGCTCCGTTTCGCCCCATTTCAGTTGCGTTTCATTCCTAACCGTTAAAACTATAAAATAAACATGAAAAAAACCTTTCTTTAAAGTGTAATTTCATTAAAAAAATGTGTGAGAAGTGTAAATGAGATTAAGCATAGAAAAACATATCGAATTTTGTCAGGGCATAATTTTCTTTCTTGCTTGTTTTTTATTCAAATTTCACCGTTTTTTCTTCTTTTTCTCAAAAACTCCATTTCTTGTCCTTGAAACAAAAAATAAGCAAAATACATTCCTTTAAAGTGTAATATCAATAAAAATCATTATAATTGAGCATAAAATATATATGAAAAAGTTGTCATTTTTTAGGCGTATCACTGATCGAACTAAAGGTGGGTGCATATACAAAGTGTCATGTAAGACTTGCAAACTCTGTAAGTAAACATATGCAAGAGATATGTCATGAAAGTGAGACTGACCAATTGACCCTTTAAATTGATCGAGAGGGTCGATCGGTCGCTATGACCAATTGGGGTTTGGTCGGGCCGGTGCCGACTGGACGAAAGTGATAGGTCGATCGAGCCTTGATGGCTGATCAATCCAATTTGATTGGTTGATCAAGCCTAGTTGATAGATCAAATCAAGTTTGACAGTGGCCGATTGAACCAATTTGGACAGTTAATCTAACCTTGGTGGTTGATCAAGCTAATTTGATCGATTGATTGAGCTGAGGAAGCCGATCGAACTGAAGTGGACCGTTGATTGAACCTTCGTGGTCATTCAAACCTAATTTGATTGGTCGATCGGGCCAAGGCGGTCGATTGAATTGACGTGGACGATTGATCAGATCTTCATGTTCTATTGAACATAATTGAATAGTTGATTGGACCTTGGTGGTCGATCAACTAGTTTGATCGGTCAATCGAGCTGAGGCAGTCAATTGAACTGAAGTGGATGGTTGATTGAATACTCACGACTGATTAAATCTAATTTGACGGTTGATTGGACCTTCATGGCCAATCCAACCTAATTTGGTCTATCGATCGAGCTAGAGCAGTCGATTGAATTGAATTGGATGGTTGATTGAACCTTCATGGCTGATTGAACCAATTTGATCGGTCAATCGAGCAAGGGCAATCGACAGAACTGAAGTGGGTGGTTGATCGAACCTTTATGGTCGTCAGACCAACACAATCATAAGATCGAGGTGCCATGTGTGAAGTATCATGCAATACCACAAGAAAATGAAACGACATACATTTGATATCAAATTAAATTTATCCTAAGGTCCTCACATAGGATCTAGCTTTGATTTATGGATGTGTAGTGAAGCTACCTCCGAATTCGATGAATGACATAAAGTGGGTTTTTTCGATTATATGAGAAAATTCCACTATAATTTGGAGAAGGAAATGACTGGGGGACTTTTTCGTTCTCCAAATTTCATATGCTTCAATCTCTCCAGAAAGATTGGAGCAACCAAAATCGTGGAAAATTTGGATTCTTACCATTTTGGTTCTTCGTGCTTAAGACATAGAGCGAGAGCTCAACAATTAGTAGGAAAATAAATAAATGGCTGCTAACCCAAGGGGATTTTCTCTAGCACACAACCTAGAACCTTAAATCTCTAACACCCAGCTTAAGGGTTTCTAGAAAAGAAAATACATTGAGTTGTAGAAAATTTCACCATCGTGTCATTTGTAGATGCGTTCTCTTTGCTTGCTCTTTGCTCCTACCATGTTTGGATGAAGCTCTCCTCTTCCAATGGAGATTTGAAGCCCTTTTTCCTCTCCAAGCGGGATGAAACTTTCCTTTTTCACACGGAGATGAAGCTTTTCCTTGAAGAAGCCTCTTCAAGTCTTCCCTCATACTCTCCTCTAAAGATTGGTGGAGTTAAGAAAGAAAACTGAAGGAAATTTTAAAGAAGATGAATACCTCTCTTTCTCTAGAACTCTGCACAAAGCTTTTCTCCTCTCTATGAACGTTTCTCCTCAGGTCTTTTTGACCCAAGCTTAGCCCAAAATTCATTCTCTATGAGACATATGATCGGGCAATATTCATAGTAGGATGCTCAATGCTTTTATCAATTATTTTCCCCCTTTCCCTAAGCTCAATTTTGGTATCTAATAGGTCTATTTGATCAAAAGAACAAAAAATTTGCAACCTAATTGTTCTCGGGGCGGCTAGGCACTGAACCTGGTGCCTACTTTCTGTCCTCTAAGGTTTCCAAATCATCGTTGGGCTATTTCAGGCGCCTAAGCGCCAAAAACTAGTGGTGCTAGGGCTTGGCTTCAGCTTTCCAGGCTTTTGGTTTTGGATCCTAAGGTTATCTCGTGCGCCTAGGCGGTAGGAACTAGCACTGGAGCTTAGGGTCTAGCGCGAGGCACCAGGGTCCATCAAAGGGGCGCTAGGTTGGCTTGATGAACTCTTATTTACGTAGAAAAATGTTTGTGAAGAGTTTTTCGATCCATAAGTTATGAGAGACTAAATATAAAAAAAAAAATTCTATGAGTCTTTTATTATAGATCATAGTTAACAGGCCCTCTGAACCACCGCGTGGGTGTAATGACCCGAACCCTGAATTAATCTAAAACGTGTGCCGGAGAATTATGACTTCCCTTGGACACGGAGGCCTTGAATTGATATGGAATGACCTCTAAATGTCAAAATGGATGCTATATATCTCTCGTTTCCAAACTATCCCCACCCATGGTAAGCTCTCCTGGGTAGAGCTGAATCAGCACCAACCCTAGTTCTGTGCTCAAAACAAATATCAGGAGGTCCTAATAGATGTTTGAGAGTGAGAATCAACAAATGTATCAAGCAATGTTCCGTAGTGCTCAAGTTAACATCCCATGCTTGTGCAATCAAAAGTGATGCCAACAGCAACCTTAGCCTCCAACTGTTCGTCATGCCGCCCACCAGCCAACTGCTATCAACCGCCTGCCAGTTCCTCATTGTCGTCTGACAAAAAAATATATTTTGAAATACATTGTTACCAATCTATTTTAAACCAAACAAACAAAAAATAAATAAAGTTCTATTTTTATTCTACATTAAACCAAATAACTCAAAAACATTTCAAATATATTGAAATCATAATACTCTTTAAATTTTCTACCTCATGTCTCATTTCAGCAAATGCAACATCCCTTATGTAAATAGAAATATTGTATGTGGTATTTATGCAAATCCCCCTAACAATACTTTTTTATAATCCAATGGATAATTGATGAAGCCACATTCAAATTGTGACGTGGTCCGACAGAGGATTTAGTCATCGTTGATGCCGTGCCAGGTTGCCAATTTTTAAATTAAATCATAATAAAATTGAAAATATGGACCGGGCTTAATAAAATGATAAATAATTAGCTCAACAAACTTGACCCCGTTTCTTCCCATTTCTTACGAGAAGCTTCTAATTTCATCCACCATTGAATTGCTTTTGCCGAACAAAACTGCAATTCCCAAAAGCATGAAGTCTTTTTTAACCTTTTTTTTTTAATATTTTAATTTAAAATAGAATATATTTAGCATTTTAGAAAGTATTTATTGATTTTAAATATTAGAATATATTTGGCCACAAGATGGTAAAGGCTTTAGTTGGTGGCAGGCAATGAATAGCCGTGATTTTTGTTATTTTTTAAAAACACTTTACATATTTAAAATTTATTTCAAATAATTTAATGGCAACTTAAATTCTTTTAAAAAAGAAAAGTCTGGGCAAAATGCATTAAATAAATATACTTTTAAAATAAAATAAATATTAAAATAATCTCAAACAAAACCATAATTCATAACGCCTACAATATATATATATATATATATATATATATATATATATATATAAAATTATTTTGTTTATTATTTTTTAAAAAATGAATCCGTATTTAAGGCGGACGTATCATCTTATCCCCTAAATACCTAGAAAAATATTATATCACGACTCCGCACGTAGAGTTAAGTACGTAGTCTAATGAAATCACGCCAAGTGGCGGTGACAAAAAAGAATAAATTCTGTTCGGTAACCCCGTGTTATTCAGGTGTTATTGTGTGTTATTCAAGTATTACTTATGTGTTATTATGTTATTATAACATCGAGAATATTTCCAGAACACAATAACTCCTGAAAAACACAGGGGAATATTCCTCCGTGTTATCAGACCAATTTTTTTGGCGTGATTTCATTGGACTCCGCATGTAACTCTACGTGCGGAGTCATGATATAATATCTTTTTCAAATACCTATGTCTCATATGTCCTAATTCGAATCAGCTGGAATTCGAACCTGAGGCCGAGGGGACTTACGCCGCTTCTAACATGCCACAGGTTAAGGAAATATTTATTTGAGATTGTTTTGATAGACTTGGCATCAACGAGAGCTTAAACATCATCTGATTTAATTTGAGGTAAAATCAATTGAAATTTCTCACATATATACATATACATATATATATATAGGTATATATAGCGTAGAATATTCTGAAACAATTTTTTATTTAAATTTAAATGGATACGTGACACTTTACGTATGACTTGTCTGCTGGGCGGCGGAAAGGAAAATACTTAAAAATAATCTTAGGTATATCTTGGGAGCAGTCCATTTCAGTGCTTACGAGTTGCGGGTAAAAGACGGTAGAAGTAAATAAATTTCTCATAAATTTGGGAAGACAGACTCTATTTCTTTCCCTCTCAGCAGATCTAAGAGCTCTCCCTCCATTTTCTTCTCTGTCGCTCTGCTCTCTCTCAAGCACAAAGAATTCTAGAGCTTAGCTCTGCTGCATCAGATCGAAGCTCGACACTGGCGAGATGGGGACGAGCGGGATCGTTGTCGAACCGGCGGCCGGAAGAACGGTGAGGGGCGGCGCTAGTGCCGGTGCTGGAGAACGAGAAGAGGGGCTGGATCTCTTCTTGAGGAGGCGCAGCGCCACTGTGGTCCGCTCGCTCGGAGATGGTGACATCCATAATGGTACTGATCGTTGCTTGTATTTTGGATTGTTTGCATTTGATGCGGGGTTATGCATGTTCTTTGATTCGATTGGTATTGTTAATAAGTTTAGATCGACGTGATTTGGTGAGAATTTTTTCTTTGAGTGTGGTTTTTTATTTTTATTTGGTTCTTCTCCAATGGATTGGTTGCCATTTGGTTTATTTGTTCTGATTCCTATGATTGGTTTAGTTGCGATTTGGCTAGTATTCAAGTAGTGAACTGATTTTGGAGCATCTGGTTTGGTATTTTTGTAATGAATGTAAGTCTTATATTAGTTGGGTAGTTGATGTTCAATAACTGTTTTTTCAGGATCGATCAAGAATTTATCAGTGGGATCAGCGATTAAAGGCACGGCCAGAGCCGATGACTTTTTGGATGCAGAAATGGGAAAACATGATTATGATTGGTAGTGCTTATGCTACAGTTGATATTTGTTTAAAAGTTAATATTATACGCCTTCTTATCTACTTTTGTTAACAATGATCTCCAATCACATTTTCTAAATCATGCATGAAGCATGATGATTCGTATTGTAAGCCCAAAGTTCAATCTAGTTTATTTACGATCCTGCTTAAGTGTTTACCCATTGCTGTTTAAACTGCAGGAAGTGTTGTTCATACAAAGCCTTAATAGAAGTTGATCCATGCAGATTCTTTATGGAATGCAGTTCTTAATGTCAGTGGAAAAATGATGTTTTTTAGATGCATGCTGAAAAGAAATGCTTGCGAGCATTTGTTATGGAGCATCTAGTTCTTAGTGTTATATGAACATTTGAGGGAGTGAGCCTTGTTCCCCAGTAAATAGTTAAAAAAAATTGTTAATGTAAAAATACCAATTGTTTATGTCACGCACATGCTGTAGGTTATGGATCAAAATGGTTTTCACCAGTAGTTTATAAGCACAATTTTAGTATCCCTTTGACCCACACCCCCAAAAATGTGTTATTATGGCTGATGACTTGTTTGGGATTGGGTGTTTATCCAATTTTGTGGTTCCTGTGAGTGGTGATTTTTGATCATTGTCGAGTAAGTTTGAAGAGCATGTGGCTTTCATATATGCTTCATATGATTGAGCAAGCTCTTGAAGCATGGAAAGTGGTATGAAGATCTTCCTTTTGAGAGAGAGTTGTTTCATATGGAGAACTCTTATATATGAGTGGAGATTTGTTAGGCTATATGAGAGTATTGGAATTGTCCCATAATGGATAGTTGAAAAAAAAGTTGGTATATTACTAAGTTGATGTCTCTCATAAATCATTTAGATTTTTTGATTAAAAACAGACTCACCATTGATGTATAAAGCCTAACATTGATTTGCTTCTGATCTACACTCAACACTCATAATATTAACCACCAAAGTTCCAAGTATTGTTGTTGAATAAAAGGAAGGTGGAAGAACAGAGAAGGGGAGAGGGAAATCATGATTACTTGTAGCAGGAAACAAAGTTTTTAACCTCCTAAATCACCACCCCTATAGAAGGTATTTAATGGTTTTCGTGGATGAAGAAAATGTTTCTGATTAGGATAGATTGAGATGGCTTATCTAGATGTTTTAGCTTCTTAGGCTTGATGACTCAGTGTTGACCTATGTATTGAGTTAACTTTCAAAACATTAACTTTGTTCAACTCAGCCCTTCCTTGTCAAAGGTAAACTCAAATGGGCACCCCTATGGAAGGTATTTAACGGTTTTCGTGGATGAAGAAAATGTTTCTGATTAGGATAGATTGAGATGGCTTATCTAGATGTTTTAGCTTCTTAGGCTTGATGACTCAGTGTTGACCTATGTATTGAGTTAACTTTCAAAACATTAACTTTGTTCAACTCAGCCCTTCCTTGTCAAAGGTAAACTCAAATGCTATTCATCGAATTACGTTTCTTTCGTTTCTAAGTCCATTTGTTACCATTTATAGGGTTAACATTTGATTGTTCGCATGCTTGAAGAATTTAGTGATACCATGGAGACAACTTTTTCTTTCTCCTTAATTTTCTAAGAAATATCTACCATGGAGACAACTTATGCATTGAACCATTTCATAGGGTGAAGGTTTAATTAGCCATCGTTAAGACCTATTTAACTGATAATAAATGGAGGAGCGTTTCAAATGATAAGGGACCGAGAGAGTGCAATTACTTTGGGGCAGAAAGATGGGAAAACTAACATCTCATTGTGTACGTCGTGCATGATTTAGACTATACATTATGAAGAAAGCTTTTCTTATCCTTATGAGGGAGAGGATATTTAATAATAACAGAGATGCCTAGATCCATCAAAGAGGTAATGAAACTATATATGTTATTCTTACTTTTCTATAATATGCATTCAATCATTAAGTATATCCTATCTGAACCCTATTTAACATCCCTTCTAATCAGTGGGCCCTCCCTCATTACTTCAAGCTGAACATGTGGTACTGAGCCTCTTAAGTGGATATTATCAATTCCATTCATAATCTATTTCGATCCTCAATGAACATACCTAAGGATAATAACATAATCGGAACTACTTTGAGCTTGATCTGTATTTGGATACATAGGAAATTACTGTGTATGAAACTTAATAACATTAACAACAATAATAATAAACTCCATCTATTAAAATTACTGTGTTGTGGTTTTTTTTGGCTCTCCCTTTCATATTTCTGATCTTTAGCAACTGATTGGCTCAAGACAATTTTTGTTTTAAATATATCTGGTGCTCTCATACCTTAATGAGATGAAGAAAGTTTGGAATAAGAAAGAACATATTCTCAGTCTAAGCTATGATTCATGACATTTTGAATTTAATTGCCCTTTTATATTGTGATAGTTAATTTAATTTAAAATGATTTTATCTTTATGATTATGCTTTTAGGGCTTTTCTACAACCAATCATTCAAACTCTCTTACTGCTTTATACAAAATACTTGCACCTGATCATTTTGGCAATCTTCACCGATTATCATGACTAGCTTGAAATTGAATTTTTCATTTATCCATTTCATTAAGCAAAAGGAGTGGTAGATTTGTATTACTTATAATTGTTGAATAACTTAGAATCATCTCTCAAATAGTTTAGAAAATAGTTAGAATCAATTCTTCTCCTCCTTTCAGAAGGCTATTTCTACTTCTTAACAAATGAACATATTAACGTATACTTTTTTATCTAAGTTCTTTAATTTAATAATGCTGCTGTCCTCAAGCCTATTTCAGAATCTTAATATCTTGAGGATGTGGGTGAAGTATAACCCTTAAATTGCTACTATAAAGAGCTTTTTGGTATCTTCCAGAAATAAAAAAAATTATGACCCAAACAAAAATAGCTTGGGATAACTTCTCTATATATCTCTTCTTATTCATGAAGATGACTTAATGCTGACATAAGTGTTGAATTGACAGCAACTGAAGCTTTAACTCTGCTTATCTGAGCTTGAACCGATCAAGAGACACTCAAGTAGCATTCACTGAGTTGTGTGTCTTTGGTTTCCAAGTCATTAGTATTCATTCATAGAATCATAACGTGACTTTTGCGTACGTGAAATATTTAGTGATCTCATGGTGAAGAAGAAACTATGCATTGAACCATTTCGTGGGAAAGAAGGTCGGACTAATTATTATTAAAACCTATTTAATTGATAATAAACACAGTAAGTATTTCAGATAATGAAAGGGTTGGGGAGGGCAACACCAATGTAGCAGAAAGAAGGGAAACCTAGCTTCCCACTGCTTGCACCTTGTATGAATCAACCATTATAGCATATATAACTTTCATCTCACAAAGGAGCTAATCAAACTGTATTTGATGTGCTTTTTAACTCATTACATGTGTTTAATCATTAAGTATATCATATCATAACTTCATTTAACATCAGTTATAGTCATTGAGGCCTTAACACTACAAGCCAAACTAGATTTCATAAGTCCCCTAAATACGGTCATCATAATCTAATTCATAAGCTATCTATATATATATGTTGGCATTGGGTAGGTCAGGTTGGATAGAATTGGGTCAAGAGTTTGAAAATTATTATCCAAGCTCAGTCCAACATGATAATCAAGCTGGACATTCTGACCGATTGCCGGTTTTTGGTCAGGTTATGTAGGATTGATTCAGCTCAAATTGATCAAACTTTGCTTGAAAATGCAATGCAAGGTCAGGTCAGGGCAGGGAAACTTTAAGTATCTGGTCATAATGTTGTGTCTCAATAGGTCATTTAGTAGGGCCAGGCAGGCCCTCAGGTTTGTGTCTAGACCTTTTAACAACACAAAAAACAAGCTAAGGTTGATAAAGTTATCCAAACTACGTTGGGTTTGATTCCAGCCTGGGTATGTAGGCAATAGGTTTGTCATGTAATAAGAACAATAGTTTTAGCAATAAACTTCATCTATCACATAGCTCCATATTGCAGCTCCATCATCTGGCTCTCCTCATATTCTAGTCTCTAGCCATTGATTGGCTCAAGGAAATTTTGCTTTTAATACTGATAAACTTGGCATCATGTAAGCGACTTGGTACAATTACTTATCAGTTCCTTTTGATAATTCTTTATGCACAACCAACAATTGATTGCCAAGTTTCCCGCAATTTGTTTGGGAAATATCTGATCAACAGAATAGATCACGAACTGGTAAACTCAATGCCATTCTATATTCTACATTACATCATATTTACTAGAATGGCAGAGTGGTGAGCCTTTGACTATGGTCCCCAATAAAATTTCAACCTTAATTAAGATTTCATTTTAAATTGTTTTTAGCCAATTAACTTGCTAATTGTTACTTGATTCAACTAAGAAATATGCCATAATGGATAGAAGTATTTTTAGTTTTTTCTGCAAATTTCTGTTTAGTGTCAAAAGGTACATGCTGCCCATGGATGCAATCTATTTAACAAAACCAGTGCCCAACTATCCTTTGAGCAGAAAATTTTTATTTTGATATTTATTCGATTGATCCTGCAAATAAATCGATATTTTGGAGAGGATAAGGCTCACATCTTTTTTGTTTGAGATGATTTGAGATTTTGCTTCCTCTTTGAAAATGCTATAAGCAATGACACTTAATTTATTTATTCGCAGCAGATATTTCTATATCATTTTGAATGGTTATGTTTTGCCGTTATTTATTTAATTTTTATTTATTGGAATGGTATACACTACTGAAGTGTGGTTTCATTGTTCGCACCGTACAGATTCTCCTTTGCCTTGTTTACTTATTATGCAGTCCAATGCTTTCAGTGCTTTCATCAATTTACCTCATTTTCTTAGCATACATTATAGCTTGCCATTCTGATGGTTTACGTTTCTTTTAATAGGCTTCTTACTCCCCCTGGAACTCCTATTTTTCCTTCCTCGGATTCCAATGAGAACCAACAGACTTCAACAGGTACAAAGAACCCATCGATTGTTAAATCAGTCTCGACTTCCAGTGCTTCAAGGGTATGAATCATTTCTTCAACTTCGTTTCCAGTTCATCTTGCATATTATATTTTTGGTATCATCCATCAGATTGGAAACTTACTAAAAGTAGCTTAACTTATTAGACTCGCATGTTACTGACATCATTATTAGATCTCATATTCCAACATCAGCATATAGTTTGCTAGGGTTTAGCTTTCTACCAGTCATGTATAATTGATCCTTAACATCAATTATCTTCAATTAGACTAAAATTGTTAACAGTGTGCTTCATCAACTATCTTTTTTATTCCCATTAGCAAAGCAACCTAGAACATCAGCCGGTATCTTATTGAGTGCTTCTTAGTGGCTTAATGGTTTATGCCTAAATCATAAAACAGAAATAATAAAATATAGAAAGAAAACCCTCTACTTAAACACCATGAAAAGAATGTTCTTTGAAGAATGGAGAAGGCAAATACTGTTGAGATAGGATGAATATGAAAATGCTACAGGTTTCTGGGATTTTAAAGTAAACTTGCATTTGTTAATGATTTCTATAGTGTATGATGCTATGCTAGGAAAATAGTTGTTTCGAGTATCTGATGCCAAACAAATAGGGAATTATTGTGTAAATTATAATTTTATGAGAAAATAGATTTAAATATTCTGATCAATTTACTTGTTTGAAGAATGACAACGTCATTAGTTGTGGATGGAGGCATAAAGAAAATATTGTCATCATCATCTTTATCCCTATTGTTTAGAGTCAGTTTTATGAATCCTTATTTTTCATTTATCTTTGTTGAGCTGTATGAGTTGATAAACTTATTCTCCCAAACATTTTTGCACTTCTCTAAATTGAAAGATGAAAAAAAAACCAAGAAAAAAATATTTTATATGAGATTTAATGAAGATATTTATTTAAAGGAGTAAATCAAATAAATTCATGAATATTATTATAGATTTGGTCATAGAAACTGAAAATTTTAGTTGTAAAAGAAAATGCATATGAATCAATATAATTTTGATAATAATGTAAAATAACAGAGTTTTTTGTTAATGAAATTTCTTATGAAGTTCTATGATTAAGAGGATGTCAAATGATTAGAAAGAATTTCAAATTTTATGAACAATGATGATATTTTGATTTTCCTAATTATTGGAGAATTGTTATAATCGAGGTACTGGAGTATATTTTGTAAAAAAAATGATGCAACAATAACAACAACAACAACAAGCTTTCATCCCACTAGGTGTTGTTGGCTACATGAATCATTTTTCTCCGTTGCATCACAATATGTCCAAGTTTTGTTAGGTTTACATCTGCCATTCTTAACATAAGTCGAATCTAAAACATCTACTCTTCTATAGGATCATCAGATTTTTGTCGTTTGATGTGACCAAATCATCTAAGATGACTCTCTCTAATCTTGTTCGCCACTGGAGCTACACCAACCAGCACGGAAATAATCATTTGGCATTTTGTCTCTAAGTGTCAAGCCACTAATCCACCTAAGCATTCTAATCTCAACAACACTTAAACTTTGTTTTATACTTCTCTTTTAAAGGACAACATTCTACGTCATAGAGCATTGTAGGTCTCACCATCTTCTTAGTATTAGAAAATTAATTTTAGTATTATTTTTGGATGATCTTTTTTTTTTGTAAGGCAGGCAATGAAATAGTATGGATAATAATGGAAGGGTTGAAAGATAAAAAAATTGAGGGTGGGTTGAGAAATTCCATGTAACTTTATTTATTTATTTTTGTTTTCATTCTCATGGCTTTTGGGTGGATTTTTTGTTTATTTTTGAATGTCTAGCAAATTTTTAATTTTGGTTGGGGATGGATTTTTAGTTTTTTAGACAAATGAGGGGAGCATTTGTTGAGAGAGATAATATATCTTGGAGCGTGGGGGTGTCTTTAATTTTTTTGTGTTTTGGATAGAGAAAAGGGGTAGTTTTGAGTGAGAAATAGGAATGGTAGTCGATCATTTTTTTAGAGAGAGAGAGAGAGAGAGAGAGGGTATGCAGGGGGAGTCTTTTAATTAGATTTAGAGAATGATGCTGTTGGGATTTGACTAAATTTATTTTTATTAGAAGTAGGTGATCAATGTTATAGAGAGAAGGGGGTTGTTGAATGGGTGGATAGGAATTTGAATTCTAGATTGTTAGAATTTCCTTTATTTTATGAATAGAGAAAGATTTTAAAATTCATTTGAATATAATTTCAAGATTAATTTATGAATAATACTTAGTTCTTGAAGGATAATTTGAACTCTTTTGAGGGTGGAGATGTGTGTGTGAGAGAGAGAGAGAGAGAGGGAGGGAGAGACAGAGAGAGAGAGAGAGGGAGAAGGGCATCAAATGGGGGGAGAGAGGGGGAGGGGGTTGGGTATTATAAATTTAAGGAAACAAGGGGTTATGGGGCTGGGGTAACTCTGCAGGGAGGGTAGTTTATGGTTATGGCTTGTGTTTTAGGATTTGGATCAGTAAGTTATGAGCCATGGAGTTTTTTTTAGAAGATCCATCATGATAGCCTTTGACTTAAAAATAGAAAATTACAAGCGCATACTTATTGAGAGCTTAATGATTTTCTTGAATTTGATCTTCATTATAACACTAAATGTTGTTCTGTTGAATTTCCATTAAAGATTCTGAGAGTGACGTTGGGCTTTGATCTCATTTGATTCATAGTGAAAGACTTGTGAAAGCCTTGAATAATTTAAGGAAAGGTATAAGAAATTTATGCATACAACTTAGTTTGGTTGGAGAAGAAGACAATTAGCAAAGCACCATAATCATAATATCATAGTTTGCATATTACATAACCCATAGAATGCTATTTATAATAAAATAACCTATGAGATAAATAATAATAATTTACCTTATTTTAAACTGGAAAATATCCATATTGCATCGGATAATTAACGTATAGATAAATAAAGATTACTATTCCATAAAATATAATGATTAATCAACTAAACTGCAATAACATCAAAAATAATGTTAAGATTGCAAAAAGTATTAAAGTGAAAAGTTAGAACAATAAATAAAATTTTGAAGGAAAATTGTTAGATGCTAATTGAACATAGATGGAATATATAATATTCATTTTGAATGGATGTAATGTTAAGTATTAGTTAATATTGTTAGAAGATCAAGTTATTCACAAGTATGGTACGTTGACCGGTATCTTGGATCCATTACACAAACAATGACAAGAAAAATGAGGACAACGTTTGTAGCTAAAGATGTTTGTTGAAATGAATGTGACTCCATATTGAAATTTGAGCATGTATCATATCAATTTATGATTCAATTACATATGCTTTATGTTTATGTTTAATGTGTGATGAAGTTAGGAAAGCCAAAGTAAAAAATGTTTATATTAAAGAGATATTAAGATAAATACCTATTAATGATAGTACAATTATAAAATATATTTGTTAGTGTAGACATCTATAGTATAGAGCACATTTTCTACCAATTGAATGAGAATGAACTATTACGAAGGGATAGATCAAAGGTAATATGGCTAGATGCTGTGGAAAATGAGTTGCACAAAATTGAGTTATTTTATCAGCATTCAGTAGAAATGAGTAGAAGAGGAGGATTCATAAATCTGGCTGCAAATTTATGGAAAATATAATGACACTACTTAGATATAAGGGTTCTAATTTTGTTCAAATATGACAATCTCTTGTTTTCTAGTTGATAAAGCAAATTGCTAGTTGTAATCATTACTGCACGTCTGATGTAGAGTAACACAAATGTTACTTTGCATATGAACTTGGCAAAGAGAAACACTCTGTAATAAGGATTAGGAAGTTGTACACAGTAACCAATTTTTTTGTACATTAACTAAGAATTACAAGATTTTTTGGGCACAACTAATGAAATCTTCTTTTTCTGTTTACAGGTATCAGCTTCTCAATCAGATAATGGCCACTCTGCTAGACCAACCAGAAGTAGCTCGGTTAACCGTTCATCTGCCTCAGGTGCTCATTCAAACTCCCTAATTAACCACAGAACATCAGGTCTGAACTCCAGCACAGTATCGGTCACATCCAGACCAACAACACCATCGAGGCCATCCACTCCTGGAAACCATTCTGTCTCTGTGTTATCTACAAAAGCATCTGCAGTTTCTCGTTCTGTTCAGGCACGCTCCACCAATCCTTCGAAATCTAGGCCAAACCTTACAACTCCTGGAGAAAAGATCCGTCCCTTACAAAAGTCTAGACCCTCAACACCCAATGGCCGACACCAACTTCCTTCCGTCTCTGGCACAAATATCAATTCATCTGTAATCCGATCCACCTCTAGGCCCTCGACTCCGACACACCGACCAAACACCCCTGGAATTTCTTCATCGGCAGCAACAATAGCAGGGCGATCCCCATCAGCTGGAAGGCTGCCTTCAATCCGGAACTCTGTCACATTTTCACGTCCCAATTCCCCTGGAGTACGCCCGAGAGCTCCTCCCGTGATACCAATTGATATCCCAGATTTCCCTCATGAAACTCCTCCAAATCTGAGAACGAAGTTGCCAGAAAGGCCAACTTCTGCTGGTAGGATAAGACCAGGGATGGCCCTGATAGCAAGGGCAAGCTCAAATACTGAGACTCCAGCTACTGTTGGATCAGGCCGCAGGCAATCCATGTCTGTTACCCGAAGTAAGTTGCCAGAGAGCACCATGAAAGTTCAATCTACTAAAAATTATCCAGAAACTGAACTGCTTGCAATTCAAAAGCCAATAGCTCCAGATCCAGGAGTCCGGCGGGCTTCGAAAATAAGCTTGACTGAGAGCACTGGGTTTGGTAGAACACTATCAAAAATGTCTTTGGACATGGCGCTTAGGCACATGGTATGTTATTAATCATAACCTTGTTTTGCAAATTGTGGTATTTCACAAAATTCACCTTTTCTGGGTGCTTTTCTTTTTGCCCGACTTGCATGTGGCTAACGCTCACAATTAGAAAGAATGCTGTCGGTGTTATACATAGCTGCTTTTTGTGATTAGATAGGTAGTGAGATGAGATAGAGAGTGTTAGAGATATTTGTTAATTCTTGCATTCCTTACTATATCTATCTAGTTACACAAGAAAGTGATAATGCAACATGAACTGAATATTTTCTTTGATGACTGAATGTGATATGGTGGCCAATAATAAATAACTAGCTGCCGATCTGCTGGTTTTTTAGAGGCTATTTGATTTGCTGAGAAAGAAATGCAGTGTAAAAAGAATACATTGTAATTGAAATATAGTTATCTATTAGCATAATATATATGCAAGAATTAATATATTTGTGTATTGCTCGAAAAGAAAATAAAAAAAAATGTAAAATATATCCGGTGGCATGCAGCGTTGGCATTGGTCAGCTGCAGTGGCCTAGACTTTACACAAATGGTGTACTTAAAATTTGCTTAAATCTATTGATATCCAAATGAATTGAAGTTGAATTAGAGAGTGAATTCTAACTGCATTGAATGTTCACACAGCATTTGTTTTTCTACAGGCCAAACATTATGTTTTTCAAACCCTGTATTCCTTTTACAATTATGCCTACCAAAACAATCCTTATCGTTTTTTGATATCACACATCTCTCCCTGACATTAGCTACTAGGAACGTGAGGATAGTGGGAGAATAGTATGATTCAGCTAATACTTCTTCCATCTTTTACCATTTCTGGTTCTAAATTTATAAAGTAATACAATTGTTAAATATCACCTTTTCATGAGACAGCAAATAGAAATTGTAACTCATGTCTAAAGTGAATCTGATAAATTTTCTCAATGCTTCCTAGTTGAGAGATATATTTCATTGAATCAGTTCATATGCCATTTAAATGAATTAGCTCATCTTTTAAAAAATGTCCAATTATTAGCCTAAGGCTATCTATTGATCTCCGCTGCAGGATATCAGACAAAATATGGGAGGAATCCGAGCTAATTCCCTTTTTCCGCACAGCATCCGCTCCGGAAATGCTCCTAAATCACGCCCAACTCGTGGCACAGAACCCATACCCCCAGCCACAAACAACGAACCTCTTTCAGAAGTTCATATTTACAACAGAAATGTGTTGGAGAATGGAGACTTTGCAGCAAGACAAATGAACAAGGATTGCCTTGTGGCAAAGGAGAGTGATTTTGATATCCGTGGCAGCTCCCGGTATGATGCAATGCTTCTGAAAGAGGATTTGAAGAACACAAATTGGCTACACAGTGTCGAAGACAAGTCTGATCAGAGCCCAGTTTTTGACCACCGGTTTGAGCCGCCGCCGGAACCTTTTGGCCCTCTGTAGTTGTTGGGCTACAGAGTAGTGATTATTGAAGAGCTGATTCCCTGTATTTGAGCAATGGTTTGAGCCGCTGCTGCCAGCAATTTTTTAGCCTTCATGCTCCTGTTAGTTCTCATTCATAGTTTTGGGAAATTTTCTCTTCTGGAACGGGTGAGTCTTAATCTAAAACGATTGCTTCTCTATTAATTCTACAGTATGGATCGCCATGAAGAGAAGAGTATAAAGATATAGCTACAACGACTAAAATACTCATCAGTTCTTAAGTAGAAATCATTGGATAGTGGCCTACTATTGCTTATTTTTCTGAGTTCAATGTTTGGTTGTTGGTCGCTATTTGGAGAAAGAGGGGGAGGAAAATATTTTAATGTAAAAGCTCCACAAACTCCTAAATCTAAAATGCCTTGAAAAATTATGGTAGTTGTAATAGGAGATCACTCATTGGACAAAAAATCTATAGCATCTTTTTGTTCATCGTATGTTACAATAAAATTATCTTAGTGCTTAGATAAGTTATGTGGAGATTAGTTAATTCATAGTTTTTACCCTTTAAATATTAACATTAATATATTTTCTATTATTTGGTAATTTAAGCCCTTCTTGATAAGATGTTCATTGATACAATAGAGGGTAATTAACTTTTGCACTTAGTTTTGCTGAGCTAGTAGGATATCGAGTGGCTCACTGAATACTTTTATTATATGAGTGGCAACTTTTTAGAATTAAAGCTATAAGGATTAAAAGAAAGTTGGAGGTAGTTTTTGATTCCATCATATGCAATATGATTACCTCATCTTATTTGAAGGCGAGGTTTTATACATTAATCTCAAGGAAGGTTGACACAACTAATAACATATAAATGAAACACTGAATAAAAGCTAGTATACCCTAAAGTGGTTATAATGAATCAAATATTTTTATTTAGTTATGGCATCTTCATTATGACTTTCGTTTCCAAAAGTTGAAATTCTATCCCTAATATTTAACTATGAAGGCCATCATTTTGCTTGAGGAGACCCCAAAAAACACTTAATAGTGGATTTAAAGGTAAAAGGTAGTAAAAGAAATTATTGCATAAAAAAATATTGTAAATATATAAATGTGCGTATCTGGGCTTCTGATACCACAACATAGTTAGTATCATCAAACATAGTATAGTTGCATGAATTTTGAGTAAATTGTGAGAAAGTGAAAGCAAGAAAAGCATAAAAAAATAGAGTATGATGAAAATAAATTGTAGGAAAAACACGAGATAGTAAAATATAACTTGTAGCTTATATGAATGCTTAGGCTAAATGTAAGATTTTAGTAAATATGGTGGCTCAGAGCTTGGTTGTGTGCTTACAACCTTTGACTGTATCTACCGACCAAACTGTTTCAGAAGAGCATGCTCTAGCCTAATCAAGATAATTAACTGGTTGACTTTAATAATTTTGCATTCAAAACTCTTTCTTTTTTATGCATCTAATGTTTTATTTAGCAGTCAAAAGTGGTGATATTTTGAGAAAATCATATTTTAATTATATTTAACTATATTTGAAAAGGTCATATTGTCCACGAGTTAATCATCTTGATTGGACTGAAAATGTCGACAACTTAAGGGTGTAATGAGCAAGTTCTTACCAAGTGTTGGTGAACAGTATCATCGATCTCATCCCCTTTCCTGAAGGATGCTTGGGGTAGAAGATTGTATTCTAAAATCTCGCTTCGTATTTCTTGTTTAACATGCATAAGAGATCTCGTCATCGCCCTTACCACCTGAACCTCAGACTTACACAAGTCTGATGATTCATAAGTGATCATACCAAATATCCCTAGTTGCTCAAAAATTTTAGACGCTTTATCCAAAGCCCATAGCCTTGAGTGTTGGATTATTAAAACAGGATAAGTAGCGTCGAGGTATTTTCTATGGATTTGTGCATTATCGGACCCCGAGTCATAACATTGTGGGTCCTTCAGAACTTTCATGCCAATTTTGCTATATTTTGAAGACGATCTTTTTCAACAAATTGTAGCAAACTTAGAGGTCCTCTAAAGGATTGAAAATCTCCCAAGGATGTCCAGAAAACAATTTTAAACAAACTTAGGATCTCCTAGGTCACTTTAAGTTTATTCTGGTCTCGCTAAATTGTTAATTAGATCATCCAAGTTCAATTAATATCTTTAATTTGTGCTCAGTATATATCTCAATTAACCCATGAGTAGGCTAGGAGTTACTCATCTTATTATGTTTAGGGTTTGGATGGATGAAAACACCAGGGGTGAGTACAATCATTTAAGTGAGTTGGTAGTGTTTAAGATAAGTTATGTTATTTCTTTATTCTAATCCCTTTAGATAGTTTTAGTTCAATTCTAGCTTGCTACCAAGCTCTTGGTTCCTTAATGGGCAGATCCATAATTTAGCAAAAGTTTTATTTAATGTGCTTAATCCTTATTGAAAGATTAAATCATAGTGAACCTTTTGTCTGTGGGCTTTAAATTAGTTAATTATTACCAAGCTCTTTGATTAATTGCAATTTTACATTTTTGTAGAGAATAATATGATTTGGTTCCTATCTCTTATCCCTTTATATTTCAATCATTTTAGGAAATCAATTATGATCAATATTACCCTTTTCACCCTTTAATTTGACCTAAAACTTTAATTAAGACTCAAAATTCCATAATTACTTATTTGCCCCTAGGGCTCTTTACCTCATAACTTCTTCAATTTAATTTAAATGACTTTGAAATCTAGTTGAATTGCTACTCATGAGTTAATTAAGACACCAGAGAATACTTTACATTTTTCTAATTTTATTTTATTTTTTATAATTATTTTAGTTAAAAAATAGGGATTTTCAAAGTTAATTCATTTACTTAATTAAAACACATCCTCTATCATTAATAAATTTTTAGGAGGTTCACAAGGGTTGGGGGATCACTTAGTCCAATATTCATGATTTTTTGAACTATATTTTAATTATTATAATTTTTTTATTAATTTTAATGAATAAATAAATATAAAATTTTATTTTATTTTTAAAATTACATTTTATATTTTTCTTTAATCTCTCTAACTTTAGAGAACCCAAAGAAATTAATTTCATATTTTTCTCATTTTTATTCTATGTTTAATAAATTTTAAATAAAATATAAGGAAAATACATTTAATTATTAAAAATACCTTTATACAATCCCAAAAATTAATAGAAAAATTTAAAGTTGTTTTCTTCAAAATAAANTTAATATCTTTAATTTGTGCTCAGTATATATCTCAATTAACCCATGAGTAGGCTAGGAGTTACTCATCTTATTATGTTTAGGGTTTGGATGGATGGTCACACCAGGGGTGAGTATAATCGTTTAAGTGAGTTGGTAGTGTTTAAGATAAGTTATGTTATTTCTTTATTCTAATCCCTTTAGATAGTTTTAGTTCAATTCTAGCTCGCTACCAAGCTCTTGGATCCTTAATGGGCAGATCCATAATTTAGCAAAAGTTTTATGTAATGTGCTTAATCCTTATTGAAAGATTAAATCATAGTGAACCTTTGGTCTGAGGGCTTTAAATTAGTTAATTATTACCAAGCTCTTTGATTAATTGCAATTTTACCTTTTTGTAGAGAATAATATGATTTGGTTTCTATCTCTTATCCCTTTATATTTCAATCATTTTAGGGAATCAATTATGATCAATATTGCCCTTTTCACCCTTTAATTTGACCTAAAACTTTAATTAAGACTCAAAATTCCATAATTACTTATTTGCTCCTAGGGCTCTTTACCTTATAACTTCTTCAATTTAATTTAAATGACTTTGAAATCTAGTTGAATTGCTACTCATGAGTTAATTAAGATGCCAGAGAATACTTTGCATTTTTCTAATTTTTATTTTATTTTTTATAATTATTTCAGTTCAAAAATAGAGATTTTCAAAGTTAATTCATTTACTTAAATTAAAACACATACTCTATCATTAAGAAATTTTTAGGAGGTTCACAAGGGTTGGGGGATCACTTAGTCCAATTTTTATGATTTTTTGAACTATATTTTAATTATTATAATTTTTTTTATTAATTTTAATTAATAAATAAATATAAATTTTATTTTTATTTTTAAAATTACCTTTTATATTTTTCTTTAATCTCTCTAACTTTAGAGAACCCAAGAAATTAATTTCATTTTTTTCTCATTTTTATTCTATGTTTAATAATTTTTTAAATAAAATATTATGAAAATACATTTAATTATTAAAAATACCTTTATACAATCCCAAAAATTAATAGAAAAATTTAAAGTTGTTTTCTTCAAAATAAAATGGATTTATGACATTTTGACGTATTTTTGGAAATTTTGTGATTTTTGGTATTTTTAATTAATATTTAATTGGGAAAATTGGCAAAAAATAAACTTTTTAATTTAACTTCAATTTTATTATTCTTAGGTACCTCTGGTCTCAAGGAACACTCCAATCACTTTTCATAATTTTTTTTATTTATAATTTATTTTTTATAATTATTTTAAGCCAAAAATCCTTATTTACGTAGAAAATACATTTTTGTAATAACAATAATTTTTATGGCTCTAAAATCTGTACAGAAACTTCTTAGGGTCCTTTTCATTAATTTAGGTTATTTTGATAGCTTTTAGAGTTATTTTGTATTTTTCTTATTTTTGGTAATTTTCTTGATTTTAAAATAGAAAAATATACTTTAAATTTTTAAAATTTTATTTTTTATTTTTTCTAAGTTTCTTTGATCACAGTGAACCTGCCCCACTAATATTTGTAATTTTTTTGCATATATTTTATTTTTTAAAATTATTTTAATCAAAATAAGAGTGATTTACTTTGAAATTTAGGGTTTCCAATGTTAGAGGTGTCCTCTAACTTTGGGAAAATCAAAGAACATCCCTAGACATGTGAGGAATGAACCCTCCGAATTTCATATTTTTGTGATTAATATTTCATTACATATGATTTAAAGAAATTTTGGAGTATTTAATAAATTTAAAAATAAATATTAGGAAAATATTTTCTATTTTGAGTCTACATTGTTCTCTCCTGTTCATTGAGCAAAGGAGTATTTTTTTATCAATTTACTACACCAAGTTATAAATCTTGAAGTTTCTATAATTATTTAAATTGGAAAATAACCCTATTTATCTACTTATCCAAGCCAGCGCACCACATCCTTGCACGTGTCAAAAGCCCACGCACCGTGCTCTGATTCGTCGCAGCCACCTGAGTCAGTTGCCATGCAGCTCTGCATTCGCTCTTTGTTCCATCGTCCGACGCCATTTGAGTCATCCGTTTAATACACACCCGAACGGATGACATACGTTCATCATCTCCAATAGACTCGACCCGAGAACCATCCAACTTCTAAACTTAATATCTAGCTCAATTCTCAACCAAGTAGCATGGGGTTTGTTCCTATAGCATCATCTAGGTGCGACAAACCTATCTATATTGTTGCATGCATTACACATTTACTTCATAAAGTTCTAAATTGAGCAAAAATTTGGGAATTTTGATGCATTCCTTTGTCCAAGAGGTGTAGCCTCAATTGGATTGGTTCCTGAGCTTTGCCTTGAGTCCACGAACGTCCTCCAAGTGTTGTTTTGCTCTGGTGTTGGGCCTAAGTAAGATTTTTATTAAAGGGTGGATTGGGTTTTGTCTACGACTATGCTAGGGTGCTCGGGAGAGAAAGGTTTTGATTAGGAAAGTTATTTTGAGCTCTTGTGAAGCTTTTGGAGAAATCACTTTGGAGTCTTGGTGGACTTGGTGGTATGGCCATGAAATGATGATTTTCAAGCTTAAATTCAGGGCAATGTAATGGGAATGGGGGCTGGAAAATGGTGTGGATGAACTTCTCAAGGTTTCTAGAGGGTATGAGAACAATTTGGCGGGGCTTTGCAAGGTCTTAGCGCTTTTCTCTATTTGATTGTGAGGGGTGCTCAATTTATAGCCTTGGCCATGGTGGCTAACAGAGCAAGCAAGGGTGGCCAGGGTGAAGCCTAGGTGGAGGGAAGAGATGCTCCATTGCTAAATTAAAATCAGTATATCCAGGGAGTCCCAATTTGGTTTAAACCATGGAGGGGCTCTCGAGCTTGGCATTTTTGGTGACAAGAGTGGCCGCCAAGGAAGGTGTAGTCACCTTCACACTGAGGGAGGTTAGGAAGGCAGCGAGGTCAAGTCAATTTGTTCCAAAGATGGTTTATGGCAAAGATCCAAGGGGAAAATGGGGTTTGAGTTAACTTGACTTGGGTGGTTTAACCCCTTAGTCAAGTGGGAAGGTTTAAGTGAGCTTAAATGGCTGGTTTGAGCATTGGGTGAGGAGCTTAGATGTATCATGAGGTGGGGATGAATTGTGTGAGGAGGAGAAGGGAAGAACGCCCTCTTTTTTCATTTTTGTAAAGTTTGACTCACATGAAGCCCATGGGTGGTTTCATGGGTCATGCCATGTTATGTATAATGCCATGAATGAGTTTCATGGAAAGGGAAATTTTGATTTTTATGAATTTTAGGGGGAAAATGCCAAGATACTAAATCAGGGCAAAATTCAAATGTATACATGATATGATGTCATGATGCAAGCTTTGATTAAGAGGATGATGAGGGGAGAAAATTTGTCATGTGATCTTAGATTTAGGCCTTTCACATTGATGAAATGGGTTTTTTGGATTTTGTCATAAAGAAATTAATTATGGGCTTTTAGGATGGGTTAAGGGAAATTAATGTTGGGCTTGTAATTAGTTTGAATTGGGCTTGAATTTGGCTCACATTAGGCTTGAACATGATGAAATTTAATTTGGATTTGGAAGTGGAGGAGTTAGAACTAGATTTAGTGGAAATTAGGGGTAATTTGGGGACTTTAGGTATTTAGGGGCAATTTGAAATTTTTGGCCAATTTTTGTTAGTTTAGGGAACCTTGGGTGCAATTGGGGACATTGGGTGGTTGGGATTAGTTTTGGTGAAGTTTGAAATGATTTTGGCAATTTTTGGGGTATTTTGGTAATTTTGAGGATTATGGGATATTTTGGTAATTTTGATGATTTTGCGGGTATTTGGGTAATTAGGGTAATTTGAAGTGGTTGAATATGATTTTTGGGGAGAAATCGAAAGTTTGAGTGATTTTGAGAATTTTAGGGCTCTAAAGGCATTTTGGTCATTTTGTAAAACTTTGGGGTTGGAGGCTAAGGTAGGATGTTTAGGTGGAATTAGAGGTCATTGGACATGCTAATCGTGATGTTACCCTTCTGATGCCATGAGACCGATGGGAGAGCCCATTTTGGATCCTCAAAGTGTTGGTCCTAATCACCCTAGCCAAAGGCTAAGGGCTTGGGGACCACCCACATGAGTTTTTAAAAGAGTGTGGAAAAAGGTTAATGTGAATGATTTTAGGGTTTATGATATGTGGGTTTGTGATAGGTTCAAGTGTTTGTGTGTGCAAGTCGAAACCACCCAAAGTCAAAGAGGGTGCCCCTAAGGTCTCAATGTATCCTATAGGAATTCTCCCCGAGCTTGCCCTTGTTGGCTCCAACCTTCTAACTGTTAGAGGTTAGAACTAGCATATGAGCACCAGAAAAGAATAAGGAAGTGTTTAGAATTTTTGAGGGAGGGATTCATCACTAGTCCTCTAGGATAGTCAGTAGGAAGGTCCTATGACTAGATCCTAGGCTCTTAGAGAAGAGAAACTTAGACATCACCAAAAATGAGCTTAAGAAATGGACCCCCAATAGGTGTGGTGTGTCAGAAGAGCACACCACATGTATTGGTGTTAACCGAAATGATCAACTTAACCAACACATACGTCTAAACCAACACACTTTAAACAAAACGTTGAATTGAATGAGGAAGGTTTCTGCTGGGGAATTAGCTGGTGTACTTTAAATTTAAGTTGTGAATTTTTCATCGCGATCTTTGTTCATGTGACTTTATAAGGGTGTTTTATGAATTTAGATGAGAAACTATCAGGGTTCCTTGTCGGGAGCCTGTCAGTCGCGAAAAGCTTAATTTATTTTCAATTTTAATTTGGATTTAGATTTTGATTTTAGTTTTGTGAAAATTTTGAATCTAGTGGTGAGGAGATCATTTTGAGATGGAAAGCACAAGGACTTACATCCAACTCGAAGACTGATCGAGGAAATTTTACTACCTTGGGAAGGAAAGCTCAATGACACATCCAACCCAAAAGGTACTGAGAGGGAATCGAAATTTAGATACGGATTATGAGATTAAAATTTGAAGGTATCAAAATTATTACACCAATCCTGACATTTCGTGAATGTGGGAAACTTGTGTAGAGAATGTGGAATCTTATGAATTTTAAGGAATAAAAACCATGCACCGACCCTTAAATATCATGAATGTGGAAAAATTGTGTAAAGGATGTGGAAATTAGGGAATTTTAAGGAATCAGAAACCCTGCGCTGACCCTTGGATATTATGAATGTGAAAAACTTGAGTAAAGGATGTAGAAACTTAAGGAATTTTAACCAATTGAAAACCCTGCACCGACCCTTAGATATCATGAATATCGAAAACTTATGTAAAGGATGTGGAAACTTATGAAATTTTACAGAATCAAAAACCCTACAATGACCCTTGGATATTATGAATGTGGAAAACTTATTTAAAGGATGTGGAAACTTAGGGAATTTTAAGGAATAAACCCTACACCGACCATTGGATATCGCGAATGTGTAAAACTTGTGTAAAGGATGTGGAAACTTAGGGACTTTTAAGAAATTGGAAACCCTGCACCGACCATTGGATATCGTTTAGAGGTATCAGACATTCACAAAGACCCTTGGGATTTGATTTGGACATATCAGAATTTCACACTGACCCTCGGGATTTCATGGGTATGAAAAACTTGTGAAAGGGAGTGCAAAAATTTAGGGAACTTGTGAAAAATTGTAGAGTTTTAAACATTTCAGAGATTTTGTAAAACTTATGTGAAGAGTGAGGAATTTATGAAATTTGTGAGGAAGTTGGAATTCATGGAAATTTAATTTTGGAGAGTGTGGAATTTCAAAATTGGCTTATCTTTTTTATTATTTTGCATGTTATTTGATTTTATGAACATATGTATTTTGTATCGTTCTTCGTTTAGGAACTTATAGAGCATATGATGATCCAACAGGGAGATATCTTGAGAATGAGAAATAGAATAGAAAATATGGAGGCCAGAAATGCGCACAATGATGATTTTACAAGACATAAGTTTGAATATGATGTTGCTTATGATATGTAATGGTCAAATACATGAGTCAGTTTAGTTTCCTACTCACCCTGTATTTACCCCATATCGCAACAGAATTTGAATGTGGAAAACGAAAAAGATGATGATGATGATGATTGGTGATGCTTTAGTTAAATTTTTGTTTAGTTTATGTTTGGTTGTACTTTATTGTTGAGACTGTTTATTTGTAGATTTTTACATTTTATTTTAAATGTTATGTTGTGTTATGAACAATAGATTTGTGAGACTTACATTGGAAACCATTTTAGTACTGTTGCTAGTTTTTAGTACTTTGTTGGATGTATTTGTAGTTAACACTTTCTTGGCAAATTTTTATATGTACTATGAGTTATTTAATGTTTTAAGCCTTGTAGCTTTTCATAGTAGCACCTGCCATATTTCAGATTTAAATTTCAATATCAGAACCTTCAACAGGTAAGTCTTTCCTTTATGTATTAAATGTTTTCTTTCACCCTTTATTTTTTTCAATTTGTCATGCTACATTTTGGGGAAAAGAAAAATTCCTTTTTAAAGAAAAGAAACTTAATTTTATTTGTCCTCAATTAGCTATATTTTCAAAATATGTTAAAATTTAACATGACGTTTGGTATTAGAGGGTAACTTTAGATAACTATATTTATGTTTCTAAATATAAAGTAAACTTAAGTAAAAAAAATTAAATAATAAATGTTAATTTTAGAGATTAAGATATTTGGTATGAGAGAATAAGACTATATTTTTCTATTTTAAGCAAAGGAATTTGTATTTTTGAAGTATTAAAAATTCTTAGAGATTCATGTAAGAAGAAAAGATTAAAACTTTATGAAAAATATTTAAAGCTAATATAAATTTATAAAGTGATGGAATGTGAATAGTTTTTAACTTTAAGAAGAGGATAATGAAGTTCAAAATCATTAAAGGCTACCCAGATATAATAATTCCCACATAAAAAAAGATGAAAGAAAAGAAAAATGATTGAAAATGATCCTGAAAAGAAAAGAAAAGAGAAAGAAAAGAAAAAAAAAGATGTGAGCAGAAGATGTCTAACTAAAAATTGGCTTCACTTGAATCAACTTAAAGAAGGAGGCTTTGCTACATTTTCTAAACTTATATTTCAATATTAGCATATTTACTAATAAAGTTTCATGAATTTTTTTTTTCACATGGATATTCTAAGTGGCCTTAATATGAATAATTTGCAATTGTCCTTGAAAAGAGTAGAGAATAAAAAATCTTAGACTTGACTGCTAGATATTCTTATACCTTTAGTATTAACTGAAGTTATTTTAAAACTTTCTTAAGTTATGCTATTGTATTTAGTGGAATTAAATATAGAAATCTAGAAATTAAATCTTTGTCATGAGTCATAATTTTATGTAGTGAAAAAGTTACTTGAGGACAAATAACATTTAAGTTTGGGGATTTTGATAAACCTAAAATATATACATTTTTAGATCCCCATATTTTATACTCTTTTTTGGTCATATTGCACTTTAATGGAAGGTATTTTTTATGTTTTATTGCAGTTTGTTAATTTTTAGGACTTGGAGCAAAAATGAAGCAAAAAGAAAGGAATTTGGAGTTAAAATTGAATTATTGAAAAATTGTTCCGCGCTGACGGCGCCGTTTGACAGAGAAGAAAGAAGTAATTAAATTGGCTCTAGCGCCGACGACACCAGTGTCGGTGCAGGCCCTGTTTCTAGAAGATTCAATGAATTTGGACGCTTTTTGAAGAGTTTTTTGATGCACCTATTGGAGAACCGACCATAGGCTCTATTTAGATCCGAAATTAATCAGAAAAGCCCTCCTCCTTCGCACCCCTTTGCATCTCTTTTGACTCTTCCTTGCCACTTTACATCATTTCACACCATTACACATCATTAGTCATTTATTTTCTTTATAGTTTTGAGTTTGTGTGTTGAATTTAAGTGTGAATTCCTCTCTAAGAAGTGTTGGAGAGGAAGAGAAGTGAGAGATTTCTTCTTTCTACAATTCCTAAGAGAGGCTACAAGGGATTTGTTTTGAGAAAGAGTTTCAAATAAGTGTTGTTTGTTTATTATTGTAGTATGAACTTCCTTTTATATGTGAAATTTTACATTTTGTTGTATCTTTCTCATGAAGTTTGAGTAGTTCCCTTTATCTTTCTCCTTACTCTGAGATATGGTGAAATGAAGAGATAGTTTGGATGTGCCAATGTTAAAATATAAAATAAATTGTGATGGTTTTTCAACTCCGCTCTTAATTTACTTTTTGGCCTGACCAATTGAATTTTTAAAATATGTTGTGAAACATTATGATCTGGGAAATGAAGTATGAGTTCTACAACAGAGTGAGAATCACATTTAAGTCCATGAAAGAGTATTTTGTTCATAGAATTAAGTGCGAATAAATAGGTAAATATACTTTATTGGGTGTAGAATTGGATATTCTTAGGGTGACAGACTAAAATCTCCAGTTTCGATCTTAGTGTTTAAAGAACTAAAGCGAGAATTAGCCTTCAGGGGAAGGGAAGTGGGAACTCTAGAGTGGGAGTCAGTATCCTCCTATCCTAGCCACAGATTTAGGGACTAAACCTAAGATTAGTCAATGATTTTCTATAACACTGAATCAGGGTAGAGAATTAAAATTGCTCATATTTGGCAAAATACAAATTTAAATAATTTATCTCATCTCATTTCACCAAAAACTCATTTTAGTGAGAAAGATGCTTTTTCATATAAGAAAACTTCATCTCATAGACATAGTTTAGTAGTTACTAATTTAAACTCTACATTTAAATTTTGTTAGTTGTTTTTAATTTAGTTTTGATAGTATTTAAAATATTCAAAATTAGTGATAGTAATTTCATTGTACTTATGTGAATTTCCTAGTTAATTTATCATCTCAAAATTTAAACCTTCCTCGTGGGATTGATATTTGAGACTTAAATAGAAAGTCTTATATTACTTGAAAATGATACTAATACTTGCGTAGAATTCGAACATTAAGTGCTTCACGTTATTATTCATAAAATACAACATCAAATTTTTGGCACCGTTGTAAAGCAGAGTAAACTTTAATAATTTTACTCAACTATATTTTCGGGATCACTTTCCTTAGAAAAGGAATAGAGAGGGTTGAAGCTTACGGTGGGAGTTGGGTTGTTGTGGAGAGGAGGTTTGTAGAAGCAAAGTGGTAGGAGTGTTTGCTTGGCTTGCTTTTGGAGAGGAGGAGGGAGTGCTCTTATATAGGAGAGGGAGA
>NEWO01000060.1:1574600-1589709 GCA_003013225.1 Phalaenopsis aphrodite
TTGATTAAACCGTATGAACTGAATTAATGTCTTTTAAGTTATGCTCAATATATCTTAATTGACACATAAGTAGGTTAGCAACTATTTTGTTCAGTGCTTGAATGGGTGATCGTTCCAAGAGTAAGTTTAATAAAGGAAAATTTACTCTCTTAATTGAACTTTAGCCTATAGTGTTTATGAAAAATAATATTCTTTCTTCTCTAATCCCTTTAGATCGATTCTAGCTCACTACCAAGCTCTTAGATTATTAAGGATAGATTTGTAATTTAAGTTAAGTGATAATAGTCCTTATTAAAGAATTCTATCATGCTTAACTATTAATCTGGGGGTTCAAATTTGTTAATTATTGTCTTTTATCATGCTTAACAATTAATCTGGGGGTTCAAATTAGTTAATTATTTTCTTCCTGTCTCAAGTCCCTTACTTGAGAATCTTCCATACTTAATCATCTTCCAACCCTCAATAGTTGGAGAAATTACACTTTTACCGTCTTTTTAGAAAACAACATGAGTTGGTTACTATCTTTTAACCCTTTGTGTTTCAGTCCTCTTAGAGAGTCAATTATGATTAATATTATCCTTTAACCCCTTGGTTTTTTCCTAAAATTTTATTTGGGTTCAAAATTTCTTAATTACCATTTTACCCTTGGGGCCTTTAACTTCATAATTCCTTTAATTCAATCTGAATAACTTTAAATTTTTTTTGTTGAATTGCTACTCATTGGTTAATTAAATTACCAGAGAAGAGTTTGTATATTTTTATTTTTATTTTTTGGAATTATTTTAGTTCAAAAATAAAAATTTTCAATGTTAATCCATTTAATTAACTAAAGCAAATATTTTTTTTATTTTTTTTGTTCACATTATTCTCCTCAATTTGCTGAGCGTAGGGGTATATTTATTTTATTTTTAATATTCATCTACACCAAGTTATGAATTTTTTAAAGTTTATGTAATTATTTAAATAAAAAATACCTCTTAATTTCCCACTTATCCACGTTGAGTGTGTGTCAACTTCATCGTCTCCGAAGTCCAAGTTGTACATAAGGATCATCGAAGTTTAGATATTAGTTAAATAAACATATAAAAATTAAGTGGTGAGTGTATGAATATTCGAGAAATATATAGCATGTATCTGAATAAATAGAACTGTGTAGTGAGCTAGTAATATGTATATATAATTTGCAAAGTGTGTATGTAAAAATTTAGGAAATAGAGTGACAAACATGTAAATATATAAGAAAATAGTGTTGTGCACGCAAATACATGACATATACGAGGTGTGCATGAAGATATAGAAAAATTAATTGTCTTGCATGTAAATATAGGTGACACGTGGCATACATGTAAATTCATTTTTCTTATTTTTTTTGTTTTTTTAAATTTTTTAGACGTGTAAATACATAAGAGTAGGGTGGTATGCATGTAAATTGTTTACCTTTTTTTTATAGGTGTTATATATGCACATACAAAAAAATTGAATGGTGTGTACATGAATTTAAGGTGGCATGCATTATGAATCTCAAATTATAGTCTTGTTATGGAAATACGTAAGAATTAAGTGGTAGACATGTAAATATATGAAAAGATTAGTGTGATATGCATGTATTTATGAAAGTTTAGGGGGTAGATGAGTAAATCCATAGGAATAAAGTGGCATGTATTTAAATATAAAAATTAGAGAGAGGAGAGAGAGAGACTTGCCTCACGGTTTGGATGAGTGGAAAGAACTTACTTTGCTTGGGCTGCTCCTTTTGCTTGGAGGAGTTTGGAGTCACGACAAGGAGAAAAGGGGAGCTTTCCTTGGAAAAGGAATGGGGAGTGTTGAAGCTCACGGTGGGAGTTAGGTTGTTGTGGAGAGGAGGTTTGTAGAAGTAAAGT
The DNA here is from genome assembly GCA_003013225.1 of Phalaenopsis aphrodite. Lineage (NCBI taxonomy): Eukaryota > Viridiplantae > Streptophyta > Magnoliopsida > Asparagales > Orchidaceae > Phalaenopsis > Phalaenopsis aphrodite. The sequence goes on from NEWO01000060.1 coordinate 1,576,481, forward strand.
GGCAGGAGATGAAATGAATAATAATAATAATAATATATAATAATAATAATAATAATATTATTATTATTATTGTTCATGTGTTTTTTTTTGTCTGAGAACGTCTTCGAGATGAAATGAACGCTCTCCTAATCAAAATCGACATTACGAGCGTACTCACGCTGTCCGTTTCATCATTCGGAATCGTCTGGATAGCCCTGTCGATAATCGGGTAAAAAATGCGTCAATTTAATTTTCATCGAAATTTTGGTTCGTGATCGATTGTTTCGATAATTAATTTTAATTTTGATTAATTATGAGACAAATAAAGTGTGGGTTATGTGATTTTTGACATTTATGCGCGTCGATTGTCTGAATAGAGATTTCCGTGCGCGAATGTAAGAAAGTCATAATGAATGTTCCTTAGACTTCTAAACCATATGGGAACTCATCCTCGAATCCTCACTAGTTGGCCTTAACCTTCCAAGTGCTGGAGGTTTATGACCAACCACGTAGGCTTTCGAAGAAAGTTAGGAGGTGGTTTGAATTTCTATATAGGTGGGTTCCATCTCTAGTCTTCTAGGATAGTCAAAGGGAAAGTCCTATGGTTAGATCCTAAGCATTGAGAGGAAAGAAAGACCTCACCAAAATTGAGGTCAACAACTGCTGTTGGAGGATCTTTAATGTCAAAATCATTTGATGAAGTTCGTGCCTTAATTGAAGAAATGACCATTAATAATTTTCAATAGCCCTTAGAAAGGGTAAATCCTAAAAGAGTGGCTAGTATTCATGATAATAATACTTTTACCATCTTAGTATCTCAAGTTGCCGCAATATCTAAGAAGTTAAGATAATTATGTTATGAATTTTTCCCAAATACCTCAAGCAAGTGAAGAAAATTTATTAGGACAAACGAATGATCCTCAATCATTAGAAACTTTACAAGCGGTTGCTAATAAACCCAATAACCCATATTCTAACTTTTATAACCCAAGTTGGAAAAACCGCCCCAATTTTAACTGGAACAATTCTGGTGGTGGAAATTGGCAATGGGGGAACAATTAAGCGAACCAAAAAGGAAACTAGAACAATCAGGGTAGTTCTAAATATCGATCTTCTTATTCTCCTGGCTTTAATAACCAACAATTTAAGGAAAAGATGTTGTTTATAGAAGTAGTTTTGCAAAATGGGAAATCAAATGCAAATTTAAAGTGTTGCAATAAGAAATATTGAAAATCAATTGGGATAAATTGCTAACGCACTTAGCAATAGACCCAGAACAATTTGTCTCTCCAACTAAAATTGATTTAGAAATACCACCACATTCTCTTCTCAAAAACTAAGACAACAAAAGATTGATCAACAATTTTCAAAAATTTCAAAGATATTTAAGAAGCTTACAATCAATATTCTGTTTGTGGAAGTTTTGAAACAAATGTCGAGTTATGTCAAATGTATAAAAGATATATAAAACAAAAAGTGGAAGTTTGAAACTTTTGAGACTATTGCACTTGGTGAAGAATGTAGTGCAATAATACAAAAGAAGCTTCCTCAAAAGCTTAAAGACCCTCGTAGCTTCACTATACCTTGTGCGATCAGAGAAAAATTTTATGGAAAAGCATTATGCGATTTAGGAGCTAGCATTAATCTCATACATTTATCCATTTTTTGAAGGTTAAACTTAAGAGAGATTTCTCCCACTACTGTAACCCTTCAGTTAGTTGATCGATCTATCACTTATCCTAAAGGGGTTATAGAAGATGTGCTTATTAATGTGGATAAATTTATCTTCCCTGTGGATTTCATTGTGCTCGACATGGAATAAGATAAAGAAATTTCTATTATTTTGGGAGGCCATTTCTTGCTACTAGACGTGTTATGATTGATGTACAGAAAGAAGAGTTGACCATGAGAGTTAATGACTAGGAAGTAACATTTAATGTTCTAAAGTCAATGAGGTACCCTGTTAAAGAAAAATATTATAGGATGTATATTATTGATTATATGATTGCTAAACATTATCAAGAAAAATGTGAATCATTTTCTTGGAAAAAGATGAAGTGATATTAGATCCAGAAGGATTAGATAGTGAAACTAAAAGCTATTTTGAAGAAAAATTGTTGGAAATAAATGTTGAGGATACTAATTATGTTCAAGAAAACTTTGAGATTTTGAATACTACTAAAAATAATAAATCTTTAATCCCTTCAATTGGAAAACCTCATGAACTTGAGAAGAAAATACTTCCCACACATTTAAGGTATGCATTTTGAGAAAATTCATCAACTTTACTTAGGATAATATCCATAGAGTTAATTAAAGATTCGATCCAAGTTTGGAAGCACACAACTCAGCTCTGAGCCCCCACATTTATCAAAGTCTTAAATTTAGCCTAATCTTTCATTCGTGGCTCGTGCTTTCCTACAATTATTTTTCCTTGTATTGGCTTTTCGCGCTTTTCTCGCTTTCTTATTCTTACAATTTACTTAAAATTCATGCAACTATACTATAATTTATGATACTAACCATGCAGCGATAACAGAGACCCAGGTACGCTCATTTATATATTTACAACAAATTTACTACATTATTTTTGCTGTCTTTTTACTTTCACTTCTATAATCGCAAGACCTTTAGAAAAGAAACCAGTAGCCAGTTTACCTTGGACGGATCACTACAAAACCCAAACACATACCTTTTAATTAATTGGATTAACAATAATTGAAAGAAAAACATAAAACATAAAATACTAAACTTGGAGCAACTATCAACAAGGAGCTCGGAGCAGGCTGAAGCAGACGTAGGATGACAATCTACAACAAAAAATAGATCTACAATAACTAAACTTTCTTTAGAATTAAACAAGCCATAAGATTTTGAGATAGCTCGTCTAGTACGACGTAAATCCTGAATTTATGTTTACGCCTTTGCACAACTATATTGTGAAATTTAAACTCTAACTCACTTTAGACTCTGAGATTGTCATTCGTTATGACATAAATAATAAAATTGACAGTATGAAACACCAAATTAAATTTATTTTCCAAAACATAAAGTCAGGCAATAAGATAGTTTAGGAAGTCACTGAGGTTCTCCTCAGGATCCGTGACATCTCCTACTTTTTTTCTTTGAATTCTTAATATAAATTGTTCCTATTTGATCCATTCTCCATCTAATTTTTCATGTTCGAACTTGAAACCCTAAGCTTTGAGATTCTTGAAGACAAATACTTCTGATCTAAATCCATAGTTTTCTTAAGTGACTTTGGTCATTTAAGATGCAATTAACTACATGAGATTATCTATATAGAGAGCTTTAGAACTTGATTAATATAAATCCCAGCTAATCTTTATATTAGATAGAGAAACTTGTCGATCAACATGAAAATGTTTCGCAGACCTGACAGATGTGATGAATTCATTAGTTTATTTAATCGAGTCCCACTATCTAGCAATGCGTCTGTTCTTCGGGATAGGTGCATTACTTGTGGTATTGTGCTCACCTATTTAAATTTGTAAATGAATGAGATATTGTTTGTCTCATTTTTCAAAATTAAAATATTATTTTCATATATATATATATATATATATATTAAATCCTAAAAAAAAAATTTCAAAAGAGGAATCCAACGATTGATTGTTGCAAAATTCGGATAAAGTTTGATTATTATTATCTAGATTTTGTGGTTAATCATTTCATTCCTCTGTGTAATTGGTAGAAGTCACATATCAAAAAATATATTAACATCCTAATTGATCGTATCATGATTAAATGAAAATTTATGGTTAACACAACAACGAAAAAGCACTAATTCCTCAAAAAATAATAAAGAGAAAGAAATCTTTTAAGAAAACTACAAAACCACATCCCATAATTCACAGAGACGCGAAAGAAAGTTTAGCTACGTGTGATAGAAAGAATGCCTGAAAAACATTCCATCAAAACCTTTATTAAAAGGAAAACAGAAAGTAAACACTTACAAAAAAATTTGTTCCCTCGTCCAGAGCAGCTAGTTCCTCACACATAAAATAACATCTCCAAACATATAAAACCAAAACAAATGAGCCTCAACCCCAAGAGAGGAAGAGGATAAGGAAAACTCTTAAAACCCCTTTAGTTTGTTGCTCAAGCCACGTCTATATCTCTTCTCTCCCCAAAGAGAGCTTCTATTTGTGCCTTAGCTTCCCCTTTTAAAGATTCGGTGAAAATCGGTAAGAAAATACCTTAAAAAATGGGATATGGAGGTCTGACGGTGTGACTATGCCTGAAACCGGCATGGTCACTTCCGAAACTGGTCGGGTCATGCCCAGATCAAGCATGACCACTCCTAGATGAGGCGTGACTACACCAAAAAACACTATTTATCAAGTTTTGACTTTGTTTTGTGTGTTTAACACTTATAACCTACAAAATAGCAGGAAGAACCTTCCACAAGCATAAAATCATGATAAATGAATTGAAATATCAATAAAAAGAATGATAATACACTGATAAAATCACGTAAAATTAACTCATGTCATCCCACAACTATGCTCCAATGATGGATGAACGAGGAGAGGTGCTTCAGGGATTATTTGGAGCACCTCTGGAGATTTTGTTCACCTCTAGGGTTTTCTGAATGGGATCTCCATCTTCTTCCCTTTCTCTTGGGAGGAAACCCTGGATATTCTCCACTTATTGAAAATTTGACATTTCTTTTTATTTTTAGGTGCTTTGTCCCCTTTTTTTCTTCTTTTTCTATATGGATTCTCTTTCTCCGACCCTCCATCCCCATGTAAAAAGAGCTTATTCTTTGCATACTTCTACTTCTAATATTAATATTGTTTATATGTCATGTACAAATGATAAGATATCTTTCTCGGATTTGAAGTTTAGGAAAGCTCAATGAGATGGAATCTCACTCCCGTGGGTTCTGTTATTGTTAAAAGACTCTTTTATAATAGTATCTTACAATCTAATTGTAAGATTTGGAAACTCTAGAGTTTTGTCGATCTTATTTCGCTCAGCAAAAGTTTTTTTTTCTATTCAAGTTTGTCAGTTCTAAGGATTTTGAAGTGGTTCTTTTTTGTGGCCCTTGGCTTATCAATGGAAAAATTAAGGTAAAAATGGAGAGGTTTGTTATCTATTTAAATTTTTAGGTGTTTGTTTGTAAAAATAGATTTGCAAGTGCTAAATATGTAAAATAAAATACTTAAAGAGTTATGTGTGTAAATAACATCATTGAATACTTATAATTGTTTTGCATAAAAATATTACCATTCGGTAGGCTGAAAACATTATGAATCAGTAGTTTATGAAACCTATATATATATAACATGTGCCATCAAAAATTAAGCTTTATTCTCAGTTTGTATAAATTAGTAATGCTGGCTTCAGAATTGGCGTAGACGCCGTTGGAATCATTTAAAAACAGTTACAACCAAAGCCAAAGTTACATTGAACCTGAAAGGTGAAGATGCCACTTGTTTGAAACTGAGGGAGGATTTTGAAATTTTAAGAGCTTGTAAAAGCCTTTAAGAGGTGATGACTAAAGAGTTGTGATGATGTTACTTTGAAATAAAATTTCTATTTCATATACTTATATCAACATAACACTAATTTGATAATAAAAAAAAAACTATTACTATTCTAATATTTTACAAATCATGTTTTCTAAATTTAAATAAAATTTTTTTACATGATTAATGTTTTAATATTTGATATATCCTCAATTTTTTTCTTAGGCAGGCACGAATCATGACATACATTTGAACTAAAAGCTTCAAAAATCAAATCGGGATTTGCATACACTCTCATTCAAATGAAGTATCTTGATAAGATGAGATGGTTGACATCAAACTTGGTTCGATTTGAGTCCAAGTGGGCCCAATTCATACCGTTAAAACATAATAAAAAACTTTGAGAAATATTTTTGAGGACCAAATAATCTCCAAACATGACAAAGTTTATGGTCAAATTAAGTGTCTTAAGGAGACAAATGTAAGAAACCCAACATGACATAACTATGATAGCATTAAAACACCTAAATACTCTTAAAATATCATTTGATCAAAGAGATCACTCTAAGTCGTTCGATGGTGTGGTCCATATTCATACAATATTTACGAAGGATTGCACTCAAAATTTATAAATAAACCACCACTCTTTTCATGAGAGGGACCTAGATATGAAGAAGAAAGTTGAAGGAGCCCTAAGCTCTTGAGAGTTCTCGAGATTCGCCGCCGTCTTCTAGCCACCTCCGAACCACAGTTGTCTGACTACCACTACCTCCGGACCATCACAGTACATCCATCAAAGCTACCAAACCACTATTTTGTGGCCACCATCATCGTCACCGACATTTGGTTGCCACTGTTGAATCACCATCATCTGGTTATCGTTGTAGTCTGACAATCGCTACTCAGACACCACCATCTTTGTCACGCGACTACCGTTATTTTGTCATCACAACCATTAGAATACTGTTGTTTGGCAACCTTCTCTGTCGGACTGCCACTAGTTAATCACCATCATTGCCACCAAACCACCGCTGCCATGACACCACTGCAGTCGTGGCCAGACCATCACCATCTAGTTAGTGTCGTCGTTAGACCACCATCATCGTTGCTGCTGGATCACTGCCGCTTCCCGACCAACACCATCACTGCCCTCTAGCCATCGTCGTCCAGTTATCGTCGCTACATGATCACCGTTGTCTGACCTTCATCATTGTTGCCGCCAGACCATTGTCGTCATAACACCCCACTTTCCTAATATATATGACACCACTCCATCAGCGAAAGTCACATCGATAACTCCCGCTCGTGTAATAATGCTTCTAGCTAGTCAATGACATCAACATAGTAAAATAATTTCAGCTGAGTTAGGCCCAAGTGTTTTATGTAAGAACTTATATTGTTCTCTTTGACAATTTTTTTTATCTATATGTGCACCTAATCTTTATAGAACTTCAGGGCATTAATGCATCACTTTATTGCTACGAATTTACTCGCTCATTGCAATACTAAACAAAAAGACAATTTTCTTTGATATAAAACAATCAAATTATGTATCTTCCAATCAATTCTCAACTTTAACTTTTTGATGATTGAACCATATACGCCAAAACAGCTAGCACAAATTTTGAAGCAATCAAACCGCCAAGTACAACAACTAGACAAACATAGGGACATGTTAAAGGAGCATGGTCAAAACCAGCCGTTCAATCACCGGCATCCCTATCGGGTTAGCAGACCCTTGTTATCGAGGGATTCAATCAACGGACTGCGCTTATGGTCTTAGTTACCCAAATTTCTTTTAAGTGTGCCCGATAACAACTAGTCGATCGACCGAATTTGTCTAGATAGGAGCGATCGCTCGCAATCGGTCGTCATGGTCAACGAACTAAAATGCATTGATTCGTTAATGACCATTCTATTACACTTAAATGACATCACTAAGCTTGTATTAATTTATTACATTAATTGTATTAAGATCTATTTTCATAACCATTCACTCATTTCTGTAAATTTGCAAAAAACACTCTCTATAAATAAACGGTCCAAGGATGAATAAATGAATTTTTCTCCCGACTCCTCTCTCAAGTATTTTTTGTGGGCTCTAATCTTTCTCTCTAACTCTCTTTCTACCGGCTCCAATTCTCGTGACGTGTTTTATTTAAAGTGTAGTTTAAGATTCAATATCTTAAAAGGTGGTACGATGAATGTGGACATGCCCCAGACAAGAAAGGGAGCAAATTATGAAGGAGAAACTTCACAAAGAACGTAGCTTCCAAGGAATTCAATAGAAGAAATTGTCGAGCTCATGAAACAATTCGTCAAGCAATGATAAGTGTCACACCAAACATCCTTTCACATTTAATTACATATTGTTTTACTATAAATGACATTATTACTGATCTCAAACAAAGTATTTTATAAATGGGCCTTCCAAGGCCTCGATCGGAGCATACCCCTTCGGATTCAACCTTCGGAGGACCAACTCTCTGCATAACCTAAGTTGATCTACTTGGTCGGCATCGCGCTAGAATGTACTCAGGACGATCAACTCATGCAGTGCTTCCAGCTTGCACAACACCATCGCCAGCTCACTTTTCAAAGTGGTGACTTCCATTCACAGGGTAGCCACCTCTATATCAATAGTCACCATGTGGGTCAACAATTCTTGTATTAGATCATGAGCAAAAAACTACATCTACTCCCACCGAAGACCCACCTATGCTCCCTCGCACTTTGCAATTTTGTAAGGAAGCTGCGACTAGTCATAATTCTCTTGTTGAGCCCCACCAAAGAGGCCAAGCAAGGTCAACTGAGTGAGACCAGCTACGGGCAAAGGATCGAGCGGTCGATGCCCTATGACATCAACCAATGAGGGGAGATGGGCAATTACGCTTTGCAGCCCGACTGCGACAACAAGTGTGAATTTAACAATATCTTTTGACGGTCTGCCGTCGTCGTGATCTCCCGACTCGATTGATTCATTTGTATTGAGAAAATATCAAGAAAACACTAAAAACCGCCAAAAATCAAAACAATTCTCACATAATTAAAAATTGGTCCATTGAAAGAATTGCCTTAGCAAATGCGTCTCCCCCTCGTGATAAGGCACCACTATTTTTTTTTTTTTTGTGGAAACGGCTGGAGAGGACCAGTGACTTTCATCGGCCCCTTTGAGGCCCTCAACAACTCAGTCTTATGGGTCCTCAACAATCGCACCCGCGCTAACCTCATAAGACGGGTCTCCCTAATGAGGCTTTTTCGGCACATGCACCTCAGAAACCGCCAACGAGCCAACTTGATCGGCCAACGCAGATTAGGGTCTCAACCGGTTTTCTTTCTTTATAACAATTTTCTACTTTACATATGCAGTGATATGATAACCTGCCATAGCCAGAAGTTCAGGGTCCACCTCACCTTGGCTCATACGATCAGCCATACTTCGACTATATGTGGAAAATATGTGACAAAGAATATAAATGCCAACTCTATGATCCTATTTATAGGGCTCATTGGGCATGAATCCCAAGGGAAGTCAATTATTGAATAAATTTTCTTAATTTTGCTGCCACTATTTGTTTAACAGTTTCTCTGTCCTTATCGTAACTATCACTATCACGGAGCAGGAAAGCTCTAGAAATTAATATGTATACGCTAAGTGCTAGCACAAATCTTGAAGCTATCACATGACCAAGGATGGCAACTGAGCAATCCAACTGACATGCTAAAGAAGCGTGGTCTGAACCCACCGTTCGACGATTGATCGCTCTATCAGTTTAGCAGACCAATGTTGTCAAGTGATTCGATCAATGGGGCACACTTATGGTCTCAAATACCCAAACTTCTTTCAAGGGCACTCGATGACAATATATATGTTGAATCACAAGTTGTTCTTCAAATAGAACACACATTAAGAGTTGAAGCTAGGAGGAGAGTAGGAGAGAAAGCAAAGCGAACGAAGAATTCTCGAGAGAGGAGATGAGGGAAGTGTCTTTTTATTCATCCTTGAACCTCCTATTTATTGGGAGTCTTTTTATACAATTACAAAATTGAGGAAATGGTTATGGAAAGTGGTCTTAATATAGTTAATGTGCTAAATCAAATATATAATTCATGTTGTCATTTAATGTAATACAATGATCTTTAACAGATTGATGCATTTTAGTTCGATTGACCAGGGTCGATTGTGTGGTGATTGTTCTTGCCAAGGCAAAGCGATCAATAATATTTACTGATGGTGTGAGTGTGTGTGCATGTATTCATCACCAACACACGTACACACACACACACACACACACACACATACACTATTAATAAATATTCATCAATCCCCATTCTCGATGCATGACATGAATCTCGAGACAATTTTTTTAGCAAGAAATGCTAAAACTTCGATTAGAAATCGTTTGAACTCCAATTTCAATGAACTTACAGGCAAATTGACTGACTTGTCAAGACAAACTAATTTGAGTAAAATCAAGCTCAATTCAAGTTAATAAACTACTTCTGGAAGCTTTTAGTGCATAATTTCAAGGTCAAATGAATTTTGAATATGAAATGTTTATAATTAAATCAAGCGTATCAACTAGACGAATTTAACAAAACCCAATATCGTTCAAATACGTCATTTTTAAGATATTTAAATGTCCGCAAAATACTGTCGATTAAAGGGATCTCCCAAGAACGTCTAATCATAGTAGAATGTGTTCCTTTTTTATTTGGACTTTATAAATAGAATCCTACTCTTTCTTGAGAGGGGATTAGACTCCAAGCCAGAGGAAAACCAGAGTCTGAGGAAGAGGGAACTAAAGTTGGGCATCATGCACCAATGATCCAACAAAACTTTCCTCTCTTGCAGTTGCTGACCACCGTCAACCATGACTTACCGATCGTTGCAGACCGCCATTGATCTTCATTTGTTCTTTGTAACGAAACACCATGCTAAGCAACAACAGACCCAATAGAGTCATGAAACGACCTACAAAGCAGTGCATCATCCCAAATATCATGTCGGCCCGAAGAGCACTGAAGTTCCAAAATTTACAACCCAATGTGACCGACCGCTCCCAACCGTGTGGTAATGAGTTCTTATACGCACGAACATCGTAGCTCGAGAAATTATATAATTCTTTTCTGCTTGTGGGACGAGAGATTGTACTTGTAATCATGTAATCATCAACTTATAGTAAAAACGTTTCAACTAAACAAGACCCCATGATTTTTTCTCTTTTAGAATTTTAGATATAAAAAATTTTGCTCTCTTTAATAATTATCTATTTTTATTTGACTGTATTATATTTTCGTACAATGCTAAGATAATAATTTACTACTCTATTGCAGTGAATCTTTAGCGCGCGCGCACACACACGCATATATATATATATATATATATATATATATATATATATATATATATATATATATATAGGTGTTACGTATAACACATGTAAATGCCTAAAAAACAATTACGAATTACAAATAATGTTTCCGTGAAAGTTTTTATTAAGCGGAACGGGCATGAAAATTCCAAACTGCGGTGGCCGGCAATTGCCCTTAGAAATTACGTAATCGACTCCGTGTCTCTTCCACACGACGACTGCTTCTCAATCTTCATCCTCAGTCGGCACTCATCCGTCCTACCACGTAATAGCAGATCAAAGAGCGCGCGGCCTCTCTCCAATATTTTTCCTTTCTCCAACTCTTCCATCTCTCAACCCGTCTTGGATCATTTCGCCGTCTCCTCAGATCTGCGATCGATCGTCGCCTGATAGGCCGATCTCTTACTTGCGCGCATAGAATTGCAGATATCACGGTCGGAGTTTGAGATTTTAATCAATTTCACCTCCCTTACTAGATCTCATCAGGCGTTTGTGATTTTATAGTTTGCCATCTTTCCTTTCGAATCGTTGCATCCGGAATCCGAAGATTTGATAACGGCGGAGGTAAGAATTTTTTGCATCGGTAAGTTGTGTCGGTGAATCGATGGTGGATTGCCGAAGCCTGATCGAGTTCTGCCGAGCATTCGAGCAGCATCGGCAGACGGCGAACTTACAGGCTTCACTGGACAGTCGGAATTGTCTATCTAGTGCCCGGAATAGAAGGTTCAAATCTTTGAACCCCCTCTCACATCCTTTCTGCGAGCAGTCCCCTCAAGCAGCCATGGACGTCTTCATGCTTATACTTGTTCTCGGCTCGATCGGTGTTTTAACTGTGCCTTGTTTCAAACTAATTTACGATGAAGCTTCTGAGATGTTCCCTGTGGCGGTTGACCTTATGGGCGAGGTCGTCTGTCTTACCTACATAGCCTACGCTACTGGTTTTGTCCTGATGGTGGTCACAGGCATTGCTCTTTGGGAGATCATCAATCAACAGCTTAGGAAGTGCGGGAATCCAAATTGTAGGGGGCTCCGGAAAGCGGTAGAGTTTGATATCCAGCTTGAATCTGAAGAGTGTGTGAGGTTTATGCCGCCCTTGCCGAAGGATGCATTTGGCAATCAAACACTGGGGCTGGGACAAGATCACAAGGAGTTGGAAGCTGAATTAAAGAAGATGGCGCCTCCGAATGGCCGCACTGTTCTCATCTTTCGCTCACCCTGTGGATGCCCAGCAGGCAGAATGGAAGTTTGGGGGCAAAAGAAAGTCCGGCGTATCAAGAAGTAGACTTCGACAATACCTTTTCTGTTTTAGCAATTTAGTTCTTTTTATACTAATAAGTTATATACCCTAAAGAATAACGATAGTAATTAATCTGTGTTCACCATTACTAATGGTAGTGCTCTGCCTGCTCCTAGGACAGAGCTCATGTTACTGGGAATATGGGTTCCCTATATTACTTCACATGTACAAGAACAACATTTATTATATTTTCAATTACTTTTTTATGTCATTTAACTTAAACTTGCTTTCTGGAATCCTCTCATTCATTAATTCAACAAAAAGTAAAGCTGTTGTAAATGTAAATATCTTTTTGAGGGTGGCAGAGTTATTCTGATGCATTTCCTGTTGAGTGTGATTCTTATACACTGTTTTTCTTCTTATTAAAAATTAATTTCTTTTAGGTAGGTAGTGATGATGTAAGAAGTTTGAATTTTGCTAAATAGCAGCCTTTATATTGAATGGAAAAAATTGTATGCTTGATACAGGCCAATTGGTCGGCATCATACATCTAATGCATCACCTATAATGACATCAGCTAAAGCATAAAGTGGTAGATTGCATTTTGTGTTTGAGTTTCTTTTTGCCTATGAAGGAAAACTTGCTACACATAATTCATGGTGGGGTGTCGTTTATATTAAAGTCACTATGGGGCTTGAGGCGTAACACTTCACATTCAAAGTCATAGTGAAATCTATAGTGGCTGCAAGATGACCTCGTCATCAATCGAGTTGTATAAAATCCTATGTTCACCTGCATTTATTTTTTTTGCATTTCATTTATTTTTCATTCTATGTGTTTACTATGTTAAAAAAAGACAGATGTAGACCTAGGAGGACTTGGGCTTATTGTATAAAAAATGATCTTAATTTATTAGAACTAAATGAAAATATGACATTAAATAGGACGCAATGGAGAAAAAAGATTCATGCAGCCGATCCCACATAGTGGGATCAAGGCTTTGTTGTTGTTGTTGTTGTTGTTGTTGTTGTTGTGGTTATGTTTGAACTAAGTTTTATATATTTCCCAACAAATGTAGGTTTCTAATGCATATGACAATAAGGATGGGATTCATGAAAAAAATGGCAGAAGATTTACATACTT